>BSAI01000147.1:651107-673484 GCA_036245035.1 Adrianichthys oophorus
AAATCAAGGATTACGCATGCACAAATCTAAAGTTATGCACAAATCAAAATTACGCACGCACAAATCAAAATTACGCACGCACAAATCAAAATTACGCACGCACAAATCAAAATTACGCATGCACAAATCAAAATTACGCATGCACAAATTGGACTGATGCTAATTTCTCTCCATACAGGTTTGCCTATTGGGGCCGTAACATTTTGGTGCTCGTCCGGCATATATACCATTTGTTCAGTGGCAGTTTTGGTTAGGCCGTATTTGTTTGGAGGTCCGTCTGTATGCAGCCTGTATTGCCCTTGTCTTCTGCCCTGGGTTGTTTTGAGCGTTTATGTGCAATATGTGTCTTGTGTCAGTACTTCGTTTTGTGGTGTTTTTCTTTGTGCCGATGTTTCGTCAAAACTTTTGGAGCTTGTTTCAGTACTTCGTTTGGGGGCACAGGTTTTTTTTGGACGTCGTTCTGACACTTGTTTAAGCTTTTAGGGATTTTTCCTGTTTATTGACGTTATTCCATCAATTAACCTCCTTTCACAACCCCTCTCTCTCTTCTTGTATCACTCATTTTTCTAGATGAAAATCCTGGTTCATTCCTAATTTCCCTGAAGTAAAAAGTGACTCAACAGAAATGGTTATTGTTGGTAAAAAGTCCATTCTGTCTGGAAACAACCGTTTCTCATTTTTTGAATGAACACATAGCAGATTTTCCGTTCCTGTCAGGTATTGAGTGTGGGTGTCATCCTGAACAGTTCTGTTATCATCATTAACCTGACCTGGTCAGCATGTTTCAGTCTAGGTAGCATCACCCCCTCCACACACACATTTCTTCCCCCTTGCATTGCATATTTAATACTACATGGAATACATATAATTCACTTAAGTCTCCCTCAGAAAATTCCCCAAAACCCTTTTAGCCACCACATCACCCCCATCCTGCAGGAACTCTGCCACTCAAGGAAAGCATTGATTTGTGGATCTTTGTATATGCTTTAGAATCATCAGAAAGCACCGTTGGAGTTATGTTTTCCTCTTTGTTGTCGTAGTCTCAGGCTCCTGCTCAGACCATCCAGCTGGCTGTCAACATTCTGAAAGATTTGCTTCAGTACTCATGCCAACTAGCAGAGCTCGCCAGGGAGGTTGGTCTCAACTCCATCCTGGGCATCCTGACTTCTCTGCTGGGCCTGAAGACTGAGGTAAGGCGATGAGCACGTAAAAGTTGCAGAAAGACTAAGACTTTGGTGCCATGTTGTACAAAAGTTTGTTTAATTTCATGGTAGTAACATTGTGACCTTTTGCTACTTATACTTGTGATCTGAGTTGGTTTTTTTTAAGAAGGATGGGATCTATTGATGATCAGTAGTATTGGGAACGGTCAGAAACTTTTTGAACTTTTTTTGTGTGCAGCTAATTAATCACAACCTGTCAATATTTCATCTATATCTAATCAAACCTAATAATTGCTGTGAAAAGCCTCGTTTTGAGGCTTTTGCATTTAAAGTAGTTCAGTGAAGTTTTCTTTTTATAATCTTTACTTTTACATAACCAAGGGGTATTATTTTAATCTTGTACAATTAGGGGGGAAAATAAAGCATCTGGTCCAGTGTGCTCTAATTTAACCACAAACTAAAAATAAAAGTGTTGTTTACATTCCTTATTCCACTGTTAACCGTCTGAAGCAATCAGCCTCCCTCCATGTACCTCACTAATTTATGGTAACAATCACCTCATTGGGCTTTATCTCTTACATAACAGCTGTGGCTTTGTGTTGGTTAGTTCTGTTACAACTATATAGTCACACATTGACAACGTAACAGCCGCGGGGTGGCACGTGCAGCGTACAGGGACATCCAGTCATTCATGTAAGACCGGTTTTCAGTTTCAGAGTTTAAATAAAGCCAAAGTTAACAGTTGGAGCCTTATTTTTTATATTTAAGAACACAACAATAGTCTTAGATTAAAACACATTTTTAAAAAACTTGCCTTTCTGTTTGTAAATATTTATTGCAATTAATGTGATCCTTTGACCCCCCCCCGACACTAATGGTCAAAAATATTGGTACCCGTGCACCCTTACTTCTCTCAAAAATGATTCCACTTGTTGATGTTTTTGTGTTTTTGTTTACAGTGAAGCAGCACACAGTTGTATTTACCACATCATTTTTTCACTACATCTTCCAGCCTTCTTCCCTTATTTTTTTAGATGTTTACTTGAACTTGTTTATTTTGAATTTCCTTTTCTGCATGTGCATTCTTTTACAAACTTTCAACAGCTTTTGCTTTTGTAATGCTTTCTTTTTTTCCTAACAACATGTAGTAGAACATGAAAGGAAAATGGGCATAGTTCAGTTAAATTCTGTTTCAGTAAATGTTGATTCATTTTTGGGGGGAAATTCCACTAGAATGTTAAATGGAGTTCTAAAAGTCTTCCCATGACTGCTTTCATCCATTTTAATATATATGTATATTTGACTTTATTCATTTGCGGTTGTTGTCAACTTTAAAAGCATCTATATTCTGTGTCCTATTACTCCCAAGTGTGAACTTGCAGCCATGGAGGGAATGGTGGCATGTATGGGTTTCTATCCCCGAGCCTGTGGATCCCTAAAGGTATGGCTACATCTTAATTCTATAATTATATTTCAACTTTAGGTTAAACTATTTTTTATCTAATTAATGACATTTTTGATTAAGGACAAACTAGGAGCTTATTTCCTCTCCAAAATGGACAGTAACAACAAGAAAACACAAGAGGTGTGTGCTCAATTTTCATTCTCTGTCAGTGTGTCTTGCGTTATCAATATCAATCTCTTGTTTGTCGATGTATTTATGAGTTGTTGTTATTTTTTGTAGATGGCCTGCTTGTGTTACAGCCATCTGCCCTGTCTAGGAGGCCTATTGGACAGAGCCATAAGTGCTGGTAAAGCTGATGGGTGGACCAATCAGATCCACTGTCTCCTGGCTACAGCAGATGGCTTATTAACTCAGATTTACAAAGGTTCAGAACCAGGTAATCTTTATTTTGGTTCGTTAGGCCACCAATGTACGCCCTGGCTTTAGTTCATGTATATTTTTACTTCCTTGTGTTAGGTTAAATATTATTACCATTTATTCATGGTAATGGGCAGCTACAAAGGTCAAAAAAGTTTCAAGCAGTAAGTGATTCAGAACTTTTGTTATCGACCAAATACCTGATTCCTGCACCATCAAACAAAAAATTAGTTGTTAAAATCAAACGACGGGATTTCCTGGAATCTTTTTTACATTTTGAAGTTTTTCATAGTTGAAGTGAACATTACAGATTTCAACTCTTTTTCAGTGAGACAACTCGCAGAATCTGTTACTGACATTCTTTTTTTGCACTATTCTATATAGACATATACTAAAGTCCTGACGGGGAAAATACAGGTTCATCTCAATAAAATGTCAATAGCAATTTTGATTATTTTTTCTCATGTTTTCACTGTCTGAGTGTCTGAAAAGTTAATTTGTTGATGAATGAGTTAGCCCCTGTTCTGATTTCTGATTCACTTCTCTTTTACTTCTGTGCTACAAATTACTCTGATAACACATTCAGTCCCGTGTATGGAGAGAAAAATGTGCATTAACTCTGTAGTAGTGTTTTTGCCTGTGTGGAAAAATGGAAAATCTGATAACACTAATGAAAAACATTCCATAGGTCATAGTTTGGCCTCATAATTGCAGAAAACTTCATTCTCCCTGAGATCCAGACAAAAACATCACTATGCCTCTAACAAAAATCATTTTGTCTGTGTTCATGTTTTTATTTTATTCAGAAATGTATCCTATTGATTAAATCACAACTTAAACACACACAGCCTCAACTGTTTATTTGTAGTTAAATGTGACTGGAAATAAAACGGGGGACAAACAGATGATCTGAGAACCAAACTCTGAAATATTCTGTGGATGATTCACTTAAATTAGAAATGCTTTGAATAATTAGAAACTTGATCCTGATGTGACTGACAGAGGGGGAACAAAGACACATGAACTGAACTAAAGGGCCCAAACCTCACAGAATAGACCTTAGCTTGAATTGTTTAACACATTTAAATAAGGTTTAATCAAGCATATTTATTAAAAATTATATTTGTTTTTGCAGAAAGTGTTGTGCAGTATCAAGGTCCTGGAGTGGAACTTGCCTTTCCTTACCTGGATCCTACAGAAACACTCCTACTTCTGCGGCTTCAGCAACGATACACTGCTGTCTGTAGAGCAGTTAAACACACACTCAGGTAACACACACACACAACAGGAACAAACTGTGGCTGTCGGGGAAGTCAGGGGTCTCATTTACCCAGGAGCTACTGGAGGCGGAGTCTAGGCACAATTAAAGATTTAAAAGAACGTGCAAATAAATCCTCAAACATCTTGATTAATAGTTTGAATTAACTTTTTACAAGAACTTTAGTGCTCCCAAAACGTTGCATGGTCCGCTTCAACATTTGAGAAAGATCAGATAAGCTGCAAGGCTCCATGTGAAGCACAGGTGGAGCATCTTCCACATCCAAGGTCTTGGAATGAGGAGCTAAAAAGATGTCGTTGTGTCAAAGAGTGTATGCACGTTTACATTTACATACCTTTTTCATTTTGAAACAATCACTCCGGTTTATTTTGACTCTTGTTGCTTTTTTCCTGTCTTTCTCACATTGAATGTATTGGATAACTGGACAAAGTGAGTGTGACATCACTCATAAAAAATGACTTGACAAGAAGAAGGAAAATGAGAAGAAGAAATGTATTTCTATAAGAGTACAAGTGAAAACCACATAGTGCTTCACAATATATGATTAAAAGGCAGTACATATGTAATAAAATCAAATAAATAAAACATCATAGGTAAAATAAAATACATATAAAAACAAGTAAAAAGCAATCAAACAGAAAAGAGTTAACTAAAAGCCTGTCAGAAGAAAAAGTCTCAAGAAGCTTTTAAAGAACCAGTAGATTCAGCTGTCCGGAGGGTTAATGGCAGGGCGTTCCAGAGTCTCAGGCTACAGCTTCAAAGGACAGATCTCCAGGAGTTTTCAATTTGGTTCTCGAGAAGAAGAAGGTTTCAATCTGAGGACCGAAGAGCTTGGTTGGAGGTGTAGGACGTCAACAGATCAGAAATGTAACTGGAACCTGTCCTTTTAGGGAATTAAAAGTTAAAACTAAGATTTTAAAATATATTCTACATTTGAACTGTAGCCGATGTAGGGACAATAAAAGGGGTGTGATGTGTGCCTTTCTATTGGTTCCTGTTCAAACCTCATTCAAAACACACAGACAATGGTTATTAAAGGACTGCACAAAAGAATCTACATCATTTCTGCTCTCACAGCATTCAGGGTCAAATACTATGGAAAACGTATGTTTGTTTATGCCTCTATGCTTCGATAGTAAAACGATAATTTCACTGAGAAATTTGTTAAAGGGAAACGACAAAAGTTTTTTAAGGTACAGAGAGAGCTCTTCCATTTGTGTTAGTACATCCATGTAGAAGGATGGGAGGTTTTCTGTTCTGGATTTATGAATAATTTATGGTGTTATTTGAATTACATTTATATTTTTAGTCTTTTTTTTTTGTTTATAAAACTGCTTGCAGCAGAGTGATGTTAAACCCTTCTTATAAATATTTCTGGTCATCAGAGTGGACCCGGCTTCAGCTGTTCGTCTACCAGTGAAACCAATCCTCAACCTAGTGTGTCGAGCTCTCGCTGTTAACGCCAAGAATACTGTAAGTGCGCGCACGCACGCACACACACACACACACACGCACGCACGCACAAAATAAAAATAGACTTGAACAGAAATTTGATGTTGTATTCCTTACTGAAACTTGATATTAACAGGTTTATTAAAACAGTCTTATTCAAAAGTGATTGTGGAACTATTCCTCTGTGAACAGTTACTATTATGCAGCTTTTAATGATGAACTTCAATGGTTATGTAGTTATTCACAAAAATAAAAAATCATTCTGCTGATAGAAGCTTTTAAAGACTCACTCTAATGAAAATTGTGTTTTCCTTTTATGGAGGACATAGATAAAGAAAATTATGTATTATTATTATCAGTTATTGAGAATAAAATAATATACACTGATACTGGCTAAAATTTTTAAATAACTGCAGTTAAATGTATGTTCTTTATGATTAATGTGTATTTTTGTATTTCTATTTAATCTGTTTTTGTCAGAGTTTTTCAGCAGATGGAAGTATGATGCTGTTAATCTTACCCAGCATTCACTGCAACACCTTAGAGATGCTGTCAGATCTGATTACAGTGTGAGTACTCACTATACATATGCCACATATGTCTCGTGCTTTGTTTTAGCCTTAGCAGCCTTTGGAATACTTCACCTATTTCTAGTACTTCTCCGGTCCAGATTGAGATCCTAGATGTTTGTGGAATCTTCTTGAACAAGAGAAGAGCACAAACCAAGTAGCTTTATGTCCAGTAAAAGGCTCCCAGAGTCAGTGGTGGTTTGGAACTCTGGTCTTTGGCTTTTTCTCTTCTGTTCTTCTTCCATATGTCATTTCTACAGTTCATCATCGGTTCATACATGCTTTCTCACTATAGATACAAGACAGAAGTCTTCGTCTTCCCAGTGGTCTTTTAATTATGATTGTGACGTTTTTAGCAAAAGAAAAAAACCTTGTATTGTTCTCTAGAACAGAGTTTCTGCAGAGCGGCAGGAATTCATTAGAAAATCACCTCTGAGTTGTGGGCAAGAATAGTGATGTGACGTACGCCTCTGCCCATTTCCCCATATCCCTTTATTTAATTATTTTAGTGTAGTTGTTAATTAAACGTGGCTCTTGGTCACTTAGCCTCGTGTCAAAAGTTGGTGCAATTGCAACATTGCAGAGTCCTGCAGGGTCTGTTAATCCATTTAGCATTATGGCTATTAATAGATGTTTTTGTTTGTGTGGTTGTGTGTGTATTTTAGGGTACGCAGCAGCATGGTTCCATATGCTGCAATCATTCAAAGGCTGTTTTCTCAAACTTTGGCTGCTTGGACTCCTCTGGGGGAGGCAGGAGTTGGACGGCAAAGAGGTTACAGGTGAAAGCCTCTACATTTACCTGCTGCTACATTTGAAACTGATGGGTTCTTCAATGAAAATACAAAAAAATCTCTTGCATTTTTGGTGATTTTATTAATCTAAATTCACTAATAAAATCAAATTAAGCAGTGCAGATTGAATGAAAAATGTTGGAGTAATCTAAACTTCATCTTGAAATGATTGGATTAACAGAAGACTACACTTTGTTCTGTCATTGAGTCAGAATCTGCAATCACTTCTATGTCCTATAAATCAATTAATGGGGATTTAAGTTTATATTTAGAAAGTAGAGGTTTTCTAGTACTTAAGTTTCAGGTGAATATTGTTTGCAATGCTTTTTTATAGACAGCTTAAAGGATAAATCGCGTCAGACGGTTCCATTAAGTCCAGTCATCTCTGAAATTGGAGGGGTTGCTTGTACCATGGTCACTTACGAAAGACTCTGATTATTAAATGTGGATCAACAAAACAAACTATTTATTTTTTTAATTAATAATACAATTATGTGTAAGCACGCATTCACATCAAGCATTAAGGTCAGAAAGACAACCCTAACAAACTTTTAAAAGTCAAAGGCACATTACTGTTGATGGTAAGGTGTGAAAGCAACACTGTCATGAGACATTTAAAGGACACAAATCTTTTCTACGGTCTTGCTGTTGTGATAAACTGAGGAATAACGTCTCCCCACCTTTGTTAAAAGTTTCTGTTGTTCTGGTTACCAACTGCATTTAGCTCAGCACAGTAACTTAGAACATTCAGGTGACATGACCAGAACTGAATTTTTAGATGAACATTATCACTTTCTAATGGACACCCAGCAGCCAGTTTGGGTTTTCACCCAGAACAGAGTACAAAAACAAATTCTTTTTAAAAGAGATGCCTTTCATCAAGTTCTTCATCAGTTTCTCACCAGTACAGTTGCTGACCTGTGACTGCAGGATCACATGTTTGGTTCACTCTGCCCACCCATTTGTCCAAGTGTTTTGGACACTGAACCCCCACCTCTCCTGGTGGTTTTGACTGGCTTCCTGTGAGACCGCCCTGCTACCATCAGAGTATTTGTGTGCTGTCTTAAAGGCAGTGGGCCTTGAAGAAGTGAGAAAAGTAGATACCCTTCACATTTTAGATAAGAAGAATAGATCTTTAAAGAGGACTTATTTCATAAATGACTGTTGCGTGCTTTTAAAGACGCTTTGAGCTGACTTTATAGCTGAAGGTAAGGCAAAGCAGGTTTATTTGGATGGCACTATTTAAAAACCAGCGAATACAACGGGTTTTAATGGAAAAAGCAAATTTAAACATGTAGCCAAAAATGACTGTTTAAACAGGAACATTTCTAATAAAATAGTAAAATTGGTATTCAGTTATAGAAAGCATTTGATTGCTGTAAAAGCTAATAAAACAAAAGTTTTCTATTGAGAATGGATACGTGTTTTTAACATTTTGGACATCTCTCGTGTTCAAATTTTAAAAGAAACGATGGCTTATCATTGTCTTATTACTTTCTGGGAGATGGATATGTCATTTTTAATCAAGAAGAAACGTTCTAATTTTACAAGACCAAATCTGCAGCTTCGCTCTGTGAGCTTGTCTGTGTGTGAATATATGAAGGTTTTCCTTCTTTTTCAGCTCGGTTAGGGTGTCTGTGTACAAAACTTTAGAACTGTGGGTCAAAGTAGTAGGAGCTTCTGTGAGCATCCTCCAGGAAAACCCAATGCATGCAGACCTGCTGTTTAGTAACCTGCTTGGTGACATCACTCCAGGACCAGAATCCATCAAGGTAAGAATTTACTACATTCATGATGAATTGAAAATAAAAAGAATAAAGCAAGGGAAATGTGCTTGTAGCAGTAGTTCAATATTAACTTTGTATTCTCTTATTTTGTCTTTCATTTCTCAGCTTAGGGCAGGTCTGGGTGTAGATGTAGTTCCAGGAGGAAAGCCAGGTCCTCGGAGGACAAAGCATTTGGTCATAGCAGATCCAATGGGTCCATCACTCCAGAGAAAGGGGGACCCTTTGTCCAATCAAGATACATGCCTCGCTGCCCTCAGAGGTGGGATCAAAACTTGATTCAATAAGAATAGTTTAGTCAAACTGCTGACTTTTAATCCTTAAATAACTTTTTCTCTTCTCAGCATTGAGACAAATCATCCAGACCTGTGGTACACTGATAAAAGAGGATAAACACAAGGTATGTGTGTGGGTTTTAAAAAAAAATGTCTGTGGGTCTGATTTTAATGATAAAAGTTACTGTAAGAAATCACATTACATTATCACTACAGGCTGGGATGTACACAGAGCATTTCATACTGGAGGCAAATTTAAAATACTTCTGACGATTGTTCCATTTTCCAACAAGACGTGTACAGTTTACTACTGTCAATACATTTTTAGATCTTATCAAACTTTGAATTTTACGAGATTCTTTAAATCATTCGCTGTTATCGCTAAAGCCTTAGTTCCAACTGCCCTTACGGGTGGATATAGGCTGTCTGTAAAAACGCCGTACAAAGGCAGTTCGTTTGAACTTTCAAGATGCTAGACCGCTCTGGGGGCTCGCCAAGCCCATAGACCGAAATGTTTACGCACAGTTTTTATCTATGGCATGCTGAGAGCGACAGGCACTTGGCAAGCAGCCCGTTAGTGCTGTTCACGTGATACGTGGGCGCTCTATGCGTGCAGCCTGACTGTTAGAAATGAGGGAATTAGACAGAGTGTTGATTGTATGGACACCTACAGGCGTCCTATGGGCACATGTATCACATGAAAACCCTGTGCATGCAGCATTTGCACGCGGTCAGAAAGGAGCCAGAACTCACACCTTACTAATGACCAGAGTGTGGCAGAAGGACACCGTAGGATAGCATCACCCATACGACATTGTGCGTGTAACGCACATTATCTTTACATTACCTAACGACACACTTGCCACACGCACAACAATGGTACGTTCCATAAGTGTTAGCAGCAACTTCAAAGAGAGACTAGCATAAAAAACATGTCCTATGTAGAGAACATATTGTAATGTTCACACTTTTGTGCATGATGTCACATGTTTATGTACATTAGAAAAAAATCTACCTTTACCTTTCTTGCAGAGGCTCCATGAAGTTGTGTTGCCGCTGTGTGTGTGTCTGCAGCAGCAAAAAGGCTGTAGCTCTGTTTTTGAGTCTACTGGGGCCATCAGTGGGCAGTACAGTAGCGCACTTGCTCGTCAAGAGCTTTACAGGTATGCCTTAGACGTTAGCTGTTGTAAATACTTTAAGCATTTTCTGTTGGTCCTTTTTTCATGACAATCACCAAACCTTCCTCCAAGGCACAGTGCAGCTCTTGATGATCTTTGTAGTTTTCCAACGGCAGAAATTTAAGATGAAGACTCAATAACACAAAGCTGCTGATTAGTGAAAAAATGTTCCCTACAGCAAAGCTACGTTGGGTCTGCCTGTGTTTATGATGATGTCATAGATGTAATATTAATGGTATAGTTAAAGTCAGAATCATGACTGAGCATAGGTTTCTAAAATGACCTATTGTACTTACTTATAAATAGCTATAATCGTTTTAGTTTTTAAATCGGTCTTGCCAGACATTGTTTTTTTCATCAACGGAGTGGTAATTTGGTTGCTTTGGCTGTGACTCTGGTGTTCTGAATAACTTTTCAGAAAGTAAAATGAGAATCTGAATGTCACTTGTGGTTAATAGTTTGGCTTTAGGGGTAATAAATTGCAGAGATTGTCATGACAATGGAATTGTCTGTCTGTCGTAGGATAAACAGTTCAGAGAATATGTGGATTTATTTAACCGATTGGTGTGACTTTCAGGTTGCTGCTGGCTCTGGTTCTGGTTCCATCACCATCGTGGCCTCCACCTCTTACCTGTGCTGTGTCCATCTTTAGCAACGGCCGCACTGACCGCAACCTCAAGGTGACGCTTATCCTGCAGTCACTATATAGAACAAGATGAACCTGCACATCTGTGAAATTTTAAAATGTTGAATTAAGTTCAAGATTCCAAATGTGCAAAATAAAATGCTCAGGTGCTTTTGTGTTCTTTTTCTACGGTCATTTGAAGGGTTTAAAATGACATTTCTAAATGTATGCTTGATATGTTTAACCCTTTCATACTGGAGATGTCGCTGGTGAAACCTACCGTAACGGTCCAACCGTTTAGGCTGTCAGCTGATTCTGACGCAGAGAAAAGTGGCTTTTCACATCGGCTTTGCACCGTTACGCAACACACACTCACGTAAAGTGTTGCGTAACGGTGCAACAGTGATTTACATTGATTGTGTAAACACTTCTGTAAAGGGTTGCATATCAGCACAAAGGCTGATTTTCACCACTCAGTGGCCTTGTGGTAGAGTGTCCGCCCAGAGTCTGGAAGGTCATGAGTTCAAATCCAAGGCCAAGTCATATCAAAGATAAAAGTGGGAGCCAGTGCCTTCCTGTTTGACGCTTAGCATTCATGGGTTGGATTGTGGGGGTTAAACAACCAAATGGTTCCCGATCAGCTCACTGCTCCCCCAGGGGAAAAGTCAAATGCAGAGAACAAATGTCACACAGCTGGTGGGTGACAGCTAATGTGGTTTTAACCTTTCTACTACATCGTTTTTGCTGAGCGGCAGGAGTTCATAAGCAATTGGCCTCTAGGTTGTGGGCGGGACTGTTGGTGTGGAAGTAATCCTCCAATGAAATCCCAGCATTCCTTTGTTTACTCTCTCTCTCTCTAGCTTACAGACCCTCACAACCCCAAGATAACATTGGCAAAAAACAAAAACAGTGAGAAATACCAGAGCTATCAAGACGTACTGTTTAGGGCCAGATTCCAGCTCAAACTAGGAAAACAAAGATGTACACGGATCTATTTGTCTGCAAGTGGATGCATCAGAATGGAGCGGAGCAGGGAGACTTTGGCCTGCCCTTCGCGGTCACTGTGTCACAAATCTAAACTTTTTCCAACTGCAGGTTTTCATCTGCTCCTAAACCATCAATATTTATATAAAGAAATACTCAGAAATGAAATTGAATCTTAAATTATTTTATATATGTCCTCAATTATAAGAAAAATGCTGCAAGAACACGGAAAAACACAGTTTTCATTGGAGTGGGTATTTAAGAATCTGCTGGAATTATGAAATGATTGTGTAGACCAGGGGTCAGCAACGTTCATGACATGAATTTCTCTCCTTAAGAACTGTGCCATCACCAACTATAATGTGAACTCTTCTTGTTCACCTTTCAGCGTATCCCTTTAGGGGTCACCTGTGTGAATCAGTTTTCACTGATTTGCACTGGTGGTTTGGCAGAGGATGCCCTTCCTGACATCATTCTATATATTGAAGGCACAGGGAGAGCCAGTTAGGCAGCAGCATGAAGGATCTTGTCTAAGGACCCACTGGATTTTTTAGCTCATTGGTGCCCTGGGAAGTGAATCCTGGTGTCCTGTGAGACAGTCCAACATCCAGCCAACTTTAATGTGAACTCTAATAGAAAGAAATATAAAAACATTTCCAAAAAAAACCAAACATTTTAATTACAAGCAGCAGGTCAAATAGTTTTTTTTTAAAGATAATTTAGCATTAATTCAAAAAAGTGCTTTTATATCAGTATTGCACAAAGAAACTAGGCCAAAGTTGAAATAGTATTGTAACTATGTTTGTTTAAAAACCAAAAGTACTGCATTTGTGTTGAGTTATGTCATACTTACAGCAAAAGGATTAGAAACGCCAGAACAAAATACCATCAATATTTCTAAGAACTTCACAACCATGAACAAAAAAACAAACGTATGCTTTTGGCTCATTTATCTCTTCATACATAATGAGACGGAGCCTGAGTAACTTCATGTAAGTTAATTCTGTGAAGGTGCTTTTATTGCATGTAATAAGGAATGTTTTGTTCGTTTGTTAATTATAGTAATATGAATGTTCTGTTCTTGGACAGCATTTTTATTCTTTTTTTCATCCCCAGTAAATGGAGTGGTGATCAGCGAGTATTACTATTAAAACTTGTTCACGTTTCATATTGACAACTGGCAGAACAGAAACAAAGTCAAAGAAACAAAGTGACACCAACATGACCGAAAAACCAGCTCCTACTGGCGCTCTTTCTCCATCCACATACAGGCGCTCATACACCCCCAGCTGTTGTTAAGGAGAGAAAATACTCACACGATTTATGTGTAGTTCTTGATTTGTTACTCATACAATACATTTGTGCGTAACTGTATGCATTTGCAATTGTGTATTGGCATGTAAAAAAATCACAAAATACAAAAAATAAAATTTACACATGCACAATCATAACAGAACATCCACCTGCACCGTTGATTTCTTATTTTTTAAATAACTATTCCTCTAAAAGCATTTCAGTAACTTCCTCCTCCTCTCCTCTCTTAGGTCTCTTCATTCTGTGCTGAGGCACTGACCATCTGCAACACTATAGTCCACCCACGCACCCATTCAATTGCCCTGCCCCTACCCCCCCTCACTCTCAAACCTGCCTCTGCTCCAGTGCTTTCACCTCATGGATCAGCTCCAAGACTCACTTTGCCAACCCTCTTAGAAAGTCATGGTTCTGGTCCGTCTTTTCCTTCCCGTCAGTCTTTGAATCTGGGCCCCTCATCGTTGTTGAGCTCTTTGGAAAACCACCTGTCTACTGTGCCAGGCCTGCCAGCTCAAGCCCCTACTCCAGGGGACTTGTTTTCTCCACACCCCCACCGGCAGCATGACTCTGCTGGGCTTGGGCTTCCAGAAAGTCAGAGGCCTGTTTTTGTCCGCTTTGACAAAGAAGAGCCGGATGATGTGGAAATATCTCTGGCAAGCGACTCGGACGACAGTGTGGTCATTGTTCCTCCAGGGATGATCAGCTTGGACAACCAGCAGGATGAGCCGGCAGCAAACCCTCAGACGATGCTCTCTGCCGCGCCGGCTGGGAGTGGTGTTTCACTACCAGCAGCAGAATCTAATTCAATGGTCCCCATAACAGCAGCAACAACCACAATCGATGTGTCCACTCTCCCGAATGACTTGCCCGCCTCATCGTCTCTGCTCACCACGTCTGCCTCTTCCATCAACTCCTTCCCCCCCCACAGCGCCTCAGCAGCTACTTTGCCTCCAGCCATGAATTCCAGCATCGTCTCAGATCCGCATAGTGACCTGGGGGACCCGCTGCCTTGTAAACCCCAACTCCAGCAGATGTTGATGCAAGCCCCAACAGCAAGTCAGGCCAGCTCCATGGGTCTACCACTGCAAATGCACCAGCTCCAAAATCAGCTGACTCAGCAGGGAAGGCTCCATCAGCAGCTGCCCGCTCCTCCCAGCAACGAAGACTCGACAATCATTAACATTAACAGCACAGATGATGAAGACGAAGAAGAGGATCCGGAGGACGATGAGGAGCTAGAAGAGGAAGAGGAGGGGCTGGATGAAGAGGATGAAGAAGATGGAAGTGATGATTTCTACGATGGGGAGGAGTATGAGGACTACGATGAAGAAGAGGGTGAAGAGCTTGAGGAGGAAGAAGAGGAGGAGGAGGAAGAGAATGGGGACATGCCGCCGCTGGAGGGAGATGAAGAGAAGTTGGTTGATGTTGCAATTGAGGAGGGGCAAGTCCTCCATCCCACCACCGATGAAAAAGTGCTGACTGAGCATAATGCGGAGGCAGACTCAGAAAGAGGAATCCAAGAACTCCAACCGCAGAGGACCATGTTTGGAGAAGACAGAGTTCAACTGCAGGAGGTAGAGAGCATCGGAGTCTTAGAGGATGCACAGGTTGGAGTGGAAGAAGAAGATGAAAGTGAACTGATGGATGATCCCACAATGCCACAAATCATCTGCGTCAGCGGAGGAGCCCAGGAAAACCTCGAAACTGGGGATGAGGGGGAAGGAGCAACACACGTCCTTCAAGAAGATGCAAGTGATCAGTATTCCAAGGAGGACGAGCTGAAAGCTGCTTCAGAAGAAGAAGCAAGTTTCAGTGCAGAGGTAGGATCAGCTCCTGGTCAATGTCTGAACTGAGTCGCTGAAAGGGACATCTCACATGTCCAAACTGTGGTTGTTTCAAGCTTCTTTACATCAGGTTGCATGGTGGGTAATATCTACGATTCTTAGATGTAATGTTGTAAGATTGTTGAGAGTATGAGAAGCAACAGCAGAATGTGACCTTAAGGTAAAGCCCAGCAACACAGGCTCATGTGTGCATCACAGTGAATGTTTGCAAATAGTTTTTTAATTAAGCATGGACAGTAAAGACATCGCTACCCTAAGATGTCATTTTACATTGTGATAAGTGTCAACAAGCAACACTTCCGTTTGTTTAATGCTCTCCAGTAAATCCAGCTGTATTGTCTTGGTTTACCTCAGCAGGAGTCCGAGGTGGAAACCGTACAGGAGGATGTGATCAGCAGCAAAGCTTCTGATCAACCTGCAGAACTGCCAGCTGCTCAAACCGAACAAACAGAAGCAGGTCAGCAAAGTTCAGCTGATCAGAACACAGGAGAAGAACAACAGGCTGAAAACCAAGCCTCTGAGGATGGAGAGCAGCAGGAAGAAGAAGAGAAAAACACAAGCAGTGAACCACAAAGAGAGGAGAGTGACAAAGTGCAGGCACAGGGGATGAAGAGGAAGAGAGAAGATGAACTCACAGAAGAAGCTGGACCAAGCACAGAAAAGAAAAAGGTCAAACTGGGTTTCTAGCTAGTTTTTCTTTTGCACTGGTCTAGATTCTGAAATTGCCCCTCGTGTCAAAGCTGCTCTCCAGCTTCCACTCTAATCTAGACATCACAGTCACGTCTTAAATGTGGGCAGTCCGTTGCCTGCTCTTTTATTATCTCAGGTTGTTGGCTAACTTCTCTCTGTGTTTACTGTCTCCACCACCACACACATAAACTAGTCTTTGAATTCAGCGTTAGCCTCTGTTTAGACTTCATCTTGGCATGTATAGGATAAATATCGCTGTGGTTAATAGCAGCAGGAGTGATGAGTGATATTTCAGTGGTGGTTTTAGCTGAAATGTTGACATCTGCATTCCTCTCATTTACCAGAGATTCA
Organism: Adrianichthys oophorus; assembly: GCA_036245035.1. Lineage (NCBI taxonomy): Eukaryota > Metazoa > Chordata > Actinopteri > Beloniformes > Adrianichthyidae > Adrianichthys > Adrianichthys oophorus. The sequence goes on from BSAI01000147.1 coordinate 667,226, forward strand.
CTTAAGGTCTTACAGGTGCTCCTACAGGTGAATATGGGCTGTCTGCGGGAGAAAAATGTCAAACCTGTATGGGGCACGCAGGTGGGTGAAAAGCAGGAAAGAGCAAGATCGTAGACCGCTTAGAGAGAAAATGCTGCGGGTAACAGGTCGTAGTGAACACTCATACAACACGTAAGGGGGACGTAGGTGAGACACAAACGTGTCGTACACATTTTTCTTTGTTTTCCAGTCCTCCAAATTCTGCACAAGGAAAGGAACCTGTTAGTGCTGTTCATGTGATAAATGCATGCTCCTTGCATGTAGCCTGACCGTTAGAAATGAGAAAATTAGACAGTCAGGTTGTGTGGACATCCTAAAGGCGTCCTTCAGTCACTTATGTATCAAGTGAACACCCTGAGTGTGCATTTGTGCACGATCAGTAAGGAGCCACCTCACTAATGACCAGAGTGTGGTGTAAGGACCCTCCAGGATTTCACAGTAGTTATTTATGATTGTGGCGGCCTAAACCGCCTGATTTTGCAGCAGCTTTTGTGAAAAGTTACAACAACAATTACAATGTTTTTCACTTTATTTATTTATTTTACCAGTGATTGATTTATGTGTTCAAGTATTTCTTATGTGTCTGTGTTTTAGGTGGATGATGAAGCTATGGCGTCCATGCTGGCAGATTTTGTGGCGTGTCCACCTGATGATGAAGCAGCCCCTGAATCGACCTCTTCATAAATATTTGCCTTTTTGAAATGAATGTTGTTAGGATTACATGGACACATACTATTAAGATAGATATTATTAGTCCCATGTTCAAGATTAGTTTGTTTTTCCACATAACTTTGCATTTTTTCCTCCTCCTACTACACTTTTCTGATCTTGTTGGGAATATTAAAGTCAGTGCATACTCCTTTACATTCCACAGCATGCTACTAGCAGAAACAAATGAAGAGAAACGGCAGTTGTATTTTTTGTTTTACGTGAACATCTGTTAGCTGTTGCTCAAGAACATTACATTATCCGTGCGTATAGTAAGGTTTCTGAAATCTGTGCCCAGTTTGAAAGGACTTTGAAAGATTTCTCTTTTGTCATTTTTGTTGTTTTTGTTCTTACAATAAAATATTACACCAATTATTTTGAAAACATTCATTATTTTTGTAATAAAACATGATATACCCTTTTGAATCAGAGTCTTAACTGAAAGAAACACGTTAGAGTCCAGAATAGTCCAAATAGCAGAATAAGAGAATAGTCCGGACATCCTTCAGGTTTCACACTCATCAGAACAACAGGACCTGAGTTTTTGGTGATGAAATGTTTCCTTTGCATAAATGTAGTCAGGACAATAAGCATGTCCCTCAATTGCATTCTTTTAAAATAAGAAATGAGGGGAATATAGTTCAAGTTTATTTTGTTTGACGTCTTAAACTCATTTGGCCAGCAAAACCTCCAGGTTTTTGAAAAGCAAACAATAAAGAGTGGTTTGCTTTTAAATAACTGTGTGTCAGTGGAACATGCACTGAGTCCTTATATTCCCACTCCCATCATCTTTTTTAAAGTATTCCCAGTGGTTTTTTAACAGATTCCAGCTCAGACGAGGAAAACAAATCCGTACATGGATCTATGTGGATGCATCGGAATGGAGCAGAGCAGGAAGCTTGTGGGCCGCCCAGAGTATTTTCTGCGTAACAAATACAATCTTTCCAAATGCATTTTTCATCTGATCCTGATTCACAATGACTTAAATGAAGAAATAATTTTCTTTATAGATGTCTGAACATGTTAAAAACACAATTTCATCAAAACGGGTCTTTGAAAACATCACTTATGCAATAAGACCTCAACTTTTTTTGTTCATGTTCATTTGGCCAAAGTTTTCTTAGGTTGGTTTAAATCTGACCTTATAACAATAATTAATTCTGTTACTCTTAATTTGTCTCTGATTAAATGTAGTTTTTATTAATCATTTGCTAGAAAAACAAAATACAAATGACCCATCTTTCTCATCCTAAATTAAAGCCACATAAAACCCCTAAATTAAATCAATCTTTTTCCAAAAGTTACAGATGCCCATTTACATGTACATGGCGGGGACAAAAAAAGTACTTGTCAGTGATTCTCCTAACTAAAACAAGGAGTTTAGTCTGTAATGTTCAGTTAATTGGTCAGTAAATCGAGGGTGAAGCTTGGATTCTGTTACAGAAATAACTCTTGTGTTTCTCTCAGAGTTCATAAACTTCTCATATCTGCAACATTCTAGCTTTGCTGGATCATGGTGATATTCTGTACATGAATGCTTCAACTTCAGTCTATGAATACTGTCTACTACTCTGCAATAAGGTTTCTGGCCTTCATTACATCATTGGATGAGCCTGATCCATAAGTCTCTTCTTGGTTTAGTTCCACCTTCCTTAAGCTCTGTCCTTCAAAGGACAAACAGTCATTATGTTCTTCGCTCATGTAATCCTGACGAACTCTCTGTACCGCGTGTTAGGACTGAGCTTTGAAAGAGAGCCTTTAGCCATGCTGCAGCCTCTGCCTGGATGCTCTACAATCACAGCTGAAAAAGTCAAACCTGATCTCCCTAAATGTGTTTTCGACCATTCTGGAAATCAAACAATGAGAGTCCTACAACAGGGCTTATGTTTCTAAAATTATTGTTCTGTACATTATTGCATTTAGATTTACAATTGGATGAAACTTTTTTTATTTATTTTCCTCTTTCTGGGACTTAGCTTATTTTATTCGTTTGGATGTCCCTCCATGATGACATGTGCTGCTGACCTCTTGGCTAAAAGAGATCTTGATCTCATTGGGTCTTTTCAGACACGCCCCCACGTGGTGGCCAGGCCTAAAAAAAATGCTGGCCACCCCTGAAAACCCCCTGCACTGCTTTCTGCTGATTACCTGGACCAGGTGTGTTCATTCAATCAGAATGTGGAGACATCTGACTGAGCTAATCAGCAGCTGGCAGGGCTTGGAGATCCAGAAAACAGGGTGGAAGATCTCCAGGACCAGGAATGAGCAGCCTGAACTACGAGCACCGGCATTGCCTAAAAATTGCAGAAACTCTGCAGTTCACTAGTGCTCTGGCACTATTGTGATGTCAAACAACGGTGTAGCCTTTTAGGATCTCTGGGACTAAGACAAATGAATTAGTCTGGCAGCTCACCCGTAGTGCGGTTCACGTTTCCACACATCCCAGCGCAGAATTTTGGTTTGATTTGGTTTTAAAACCCCAAAAGGCAAATATTTTATTACGTTTCTTTCTGACAGATGAAATTTGATTCTGATATTTGTTAGACAGTTTTCAGTCAAAATCCAAATTTATAGACATATTGTGGCACCTTGGTTTGGAATGTCAGTGATCCAGGAGATGATGCAAACCCCTAACACTTCATTCTAAACCGGCTTCTTTTGCTCATAAAAAAGCTGCTACAGAAATCCACCTTTGATGTCTCACTCATAAACAGCATTCAAGCAAGTTTCATTGTTCCTGATGTGAAACAACCTCCTTGTTGTCATCCAGGCTTGTTTTAATGCTACAAACTTTGTACATGAAGTCTCTCACAGCCAAAGGACAAGCCATGCTTTCAACAACCAGATTTTGCTTTTTGTGGCCACAGGCGTTGTGAGGATTGATACGTCACTGCTGCTGGGTCAACTGGTGTATGTGCCTCCTCTTTAGGCCCTTCCGCCCCGTGTGTGCAGGTTCCCACTGTGCCTGCAACAGGCGGAGCTGAGGTGGGGGCAGGTGACCCACAGTTGCCACCTTTGGTTTCCATGGCTGTTGGGCCTCGCTGGACTCATTCCACTGCAGGGTTGCACTCTAACCCTTTTCGTTTGCCCAGGTCTTTGGCGGTGGATCAGTGGGGCACTCATTCTTTCTTGGGGGGGCGTGAGTGTGACCGATAGGGATCCGGTCCAGGGGTGGGTGCGGTACAAATGGAAAACAGGTGTGTGAGGGTGTAACAACCTTTTCCAAGTTATGGTGCGTTGTGTGCCTGCTGCTTATGGTATGTTTGTGTTTTCACCTTCCCATTCATTGTGTTTAGTGTTTCACCGGTTTTTCACCACACGCTTGTGTTTTGTCGCTGCTTTAGCTTGGTTGTACAAATGAAAGGACGTGAACTTCACTTGTCTTTCACTCTCGTTTCTGCCATCCTGGCACACGCCTGCGGAGGGACTGTTATACTTTCCTCACTTTTTGAGCGGCGCATTTCTGGCACAGCTTTGAACTGTTCACCTGGGCAAACATCTAAAGTGCACCAGCGTTTTGTTGTCAACCACATTGTGTTCTTTGCCTTTAACACATTTCTGACCTCCGCCCTTTGCTCACACACACTTCTATGTCGACGGCACTCCCCTTTCTGCCATTTCCACCAGTTAACATGTCAGTATCATCATGCATGTGCGTCTGTCTTTTCTACAGACACCACTGCTTGGATGTGAGAACAACTTTAAATTGCGGCCTTTTGATAGAGTGTCCCCCCTGAGACTGGAAAGTTGTGAGTTCAAATCCAGGCCAAGTCAAACCAAAGACTCTAAACATGGGACCCAATGCCTCCCTGCTTGACACTCAGCACTAAGGGGTTGGATTGGGGGGTTAAATGACCAAATGGTTCCTCAGTGCACCAGGGATGGATCAGATGTGGGAACCAAACTCCACACACCTAGCTGCGTGACAGCTAATGGGACTTTTAAGTCCTGCTCTTTACTGGCAGCTTGTCTGTCAACTATAGCTTTATCCTCATCCTGGTATCTTTAAGGATTTCCCTCTGGCAACAAACATCAGACTCTATGGGTTTATGCAATCCTGGTGCAGTCACTTCTTTTGGCTCGATTTTAACAGGACTAAAAGCCTGCAAACTGAAGCCAAAATACATCTGCAGGTTAGTCAAGAGGGGAACATTTCACACCACGTCACCTGTGGTGAAACATGTCAGGTTTCTTTGCTGGCTTTCTGTGGTTGAAAGTCTTAGGGGGAAGAATGTAGTAATATTTTTGTAAGACTATGTTATTTTTTAAGAGTATAATAGTGTTCATGAGAGACTATATGACATGAATATAATTGTAAGTGTACAGTGATCATCATAAATGAGTACATCCCACTACACTATTCAGGAAACCTTTAGTGTTCTTTCAGAATCAACATTTTCTGTGAGATATTATACTACTAAATACTCCCACAAATGTGGGCCATTGATTGCAAACAAGATTTGTTTATTTTCATTTGTTCTCAACTAATTCATTCAAGCCCATGTTGCAAAAATGCATACACCCCAAGTAAAGTCTATGGAAAAAAGCCCCATTTAAGACTACGAAATTAACAGGCATTCCAACACAGGTGAGTCTAATAATTCATTTAAGATGCGCCCAGGACACAAGGACTATAAAAGAGCATTATTTAACAAAAAAAGCCCTTCCCATTTCATGCTGTCAGAAATGCCTCCTCATGAAAGAGAAATGTCACAAAACCTGAGAAGAGAAATCATTTCTTTACACAAAAAGGTGAGGGCTACAAGAAGATCAGCAAAGCTTTACATATCAGTCCAAATATTGTGGCAAAAGTGATCCAAAAATGTAAGAAAGATGGAAGTGCAACCATCTTACAGAGACGTCCAGGCCGTCCACAGAAGTTAACATCTCAACAGGAGCGTCTTCTGATGAGGATAATGAAGAAAATCTCCATGAAAGTTCACTGCAGTTAGCTAAAGCAGTAGAAAGTCAAACTGGAGAGACCGTTTCCTGTGACATCATACGGCACATACTGCAGAAGAATGGCATGCATGGATATCGTGCATGAAGGACGCCTCTCCTAAAGCATAAAAAAGCAGGCCTAGAATTAGCTAGGACCCATGCTGAAAAAGAGGAAGACTAATGGGACTTGTTTTTGTTACAAATGCTTTTAAAACTGTATGGTGTCGTAAAGGTGAGGATTTCAAAGAACAGTGCATGGTGCCTACAGTGAAACATGGTGGTGGAAGTGTCCTAATGTGGGGCTGCATGAGTGCTGCTGGTGATGGGGAGCTGCATTTCATTGATGGTACCATGAACTCAACAATGTACTGCTCAATACTGAAGGAGAAGATGCTGCCATCACTCCGTGCACTGGGTCATCGTGCACTTTTCCAACACGACAATGATCCCAAACACACTTGGAAAGCTACTGTTGCATTTGTGAAGAAGAACCAAGTGAAGGGGATTGAATGACCAAGTATGTTTCCTGATCTGAATCCAATCCAACATCTGTGAGGAATTCTGAAGCAAC
>BSAI01000147.1:688484-704155 GCA_036245035.1 Adrianichthys oophorus
CTGAACTTGCCACCCCCCCTGGATTCTACGGTAACCCGGGAGGGACATCCCTCTCCCCAAAATTAAAGAAACCAAAGTTAGTTACAGTTGTCAAATCTCGTTGCGTAAAATGTGTCTCAAAATTCGAGAGGCAAAATAGTGGAGTTTCACTTCGGCTTTTCCAAGAGGCGCACGACGATGACGTCAGTGCTCCTTCTTTTTTTCTCTTCTTCTTCTTCTTTTATCCCGTGTGTCGCTCGGCCATATAGTGAAAGCTTTATCGGCACATCTTGTTCCAAAATCGGGGCAGTAAACATTTTTTGTGCTGTTACAAAGATATGGGGGAGCGGGAGAGATTTCTGGTCACTTGGTCCCGCATTTACGACAGCAGGTCGTCTCTCACCAGTCTTGGTCGTTTTTATTGTTTTAAGCACCATTTCAATATTATTAAATCATGTAAAATCTTTCTTGCCGTTTTTACTGATCAATTTATGTGATTTGTGTTTTCTATGAGAAGGATTTTATACAGAAGTGTTGGCATTGGCATTTTAATTCTATCTTAACATTTGATGATGGTTTTAAGGATGTTTTAAGTTTTTTGGACTCATTTTAGACACACAAAAAAGATTTTAGTTCACTTAGGCAATGGTGGGAGGAGTGAAATCAAGCTTTTGTGCCAGCAGTACACTCTCAACGTTACATGTAATTACTGTCGATTTATAAAAGACTTGGAGACTGATATAGTGGACTTGGAAAGCGAGTTAACTGAAAATCGAGGAAAGATTGAACTCCTCAAATCATAAAAACTGATATTGGAGCGCCTGCTGAACTCTAAAGTTCAGTCAGCATTGGTTTGGTCCCGCTTTCAAGATGTGTCTGAAATGGATGCTCCCTTTAGTTTCTTTTTTGGTTTGGAGAAAAAAGCATGGGCAGATGAAGGAGATGCACTCCTTATTTTCTGATTCAGAAGAAGAGCTGGTTGGACCTGAACAGATCAGACAGAGGGCAGTGGACTTTTATTCTGTGCTCTACACCGGTGAGTGTGATGGCGGTGACAGCCTGCTGGAGGAGTTCTGCAGTGGACTGCCTCAAGTCTCTGCAGAGATGAACTCACAGTTGGATCTCCAGATTCCTGAACTGTATGCTGCCCTACAGAGTATGAAGGCCCTGAAGGCTCCTGGGATCAACTGACTCACTGTGGAGTTTTACAAGGCTTTCTGGGACATCTTTGCACCTGATGTCTTGGAGGTATTCAATGATTGTCTGTTCTCTGACTTTCTACCAACGTCCTGTTGCAGAGCTGTTGTTTCCCTCTTGACGAAAAATTGAAATATCCAAGACAGTAAGAACTGGTCGTCTCTCTGCTATGTGTGGATTACAAGATTTTGTCCAGGGCCTTCTCTAATAGGCTGAGGGATGCTATGGAGCAGGTCATCCACCGGGACTGGAAAGATCATGACCCAGAGCTCATGATCATAAATGAGTATTGGGACTTAGACCACCCGGTAAATTGAGAGTTTTGCTTTCTGGCTCAGCCATAACACCATAACATAACTCACCATAACAGACTGATACAGCGACCACATAACAGAGGAGGCCACACCAATCCGCCTGTCGATCTCACGCTCCGATCTTCCCTCACTTGTGAACAAGACCCCAAGAAACTTTAACTCCTCCACCTGGGGAAGGAGCACTCCACCCACCCAGAGAGGGCAAACCACCTTTCTCTGGTCAAGAACCATGGCCTCAGACTTAGCGGTGCTGACCCTCATCCCAGCCGCTTCACATTTGGCTGCAAACCGTTCCAATGCATGCTGGAGGTCCTGGCTCGATGAAGCCAACAGGACAACATCATCTGCAAAGAGCAGAGAGGAAATCCTGTGGTTCCCAAACCAGACACCCATCGGCCCCTGGCTGCGCCTAGAAATTCTTTCCATAAAGTCTATGAACAGAACCGGTGATAAAGGGCAGCACTGCCGGAGTCCAACATGCACTGGGAACAGGTCTGACTTACTGCTGGCTATGCGGACCAAGCTCCTGCTCTGGTTATACAGAGACCAGGCAGCCCTGAGTAAGGCTCCCCGGATCCCATATTCCCAGAGCACCCTCCACACAATACCACAAGGGACCCGGTGGAATACCTTCTCCAAATCCACAAAACACATATGGACAGAACTTTCACGAACCCTCCAGCACTTTAAAGAGTGTGAGCACTTTAAGCGCCTTGGGTTTTCACAAGAAGGAAAGGTGCTGTACAAATAAATAAAGTTTGAAGTTTGAAGAGCTGATCCACAGATCCAGGACAGAAACCAAAGTGTTATTCCTGAATCTGAGGTTCAACTATCGGCTGGACTCTCCTCTCCAGTACCCTGGCATAGACTTTCCCAGGGAGGCTCAGGAGTGTGATTCCCCAGTAGTTGGAACACACCCTCCGGTCCACCTTCTTGAAAGGGGGAACCACCACCCCTGTCTGCCAGTCCAGTGGTACAGGTCCCGACTGCCATGCGATGCTGCAGAGACGTGTTAACCAAGACACTCCCACAGCATCCAGAGACTTGAGATACTCAGCACAGACCTCATCCACTCCCGGTGCCTTGCCTCCGAGGAGCTTATCGACTACCTCTATGACTCCAGCTCGGGTGATGGACAGCCCCACCCCAAAGTCCTCAGCCTCTGCTTCCTCAAGAGAAGGCATGTATTGTATGGAAGTAATCCTTCCACCGCCCGACAGTGTCCCCAGTTGAAGTCAGCAGCTCCCCACCTGCACTGAAAACGGTGTTTGCAGAAAATTTCTTTCCCCCCCTGAGGCGCTGGACGGCTTGCCAGAACCTCTTCGAGGCCAACCGATTGTCCTTCTCCATGGCCTCACCGAACTCCTCCCAGGACCAAGTCTTTGCCTCCACAACAGCCCGGGCTGCAGCTCGCTTTGACTGTCGATACCTGTCAGCTGCCTCTGGAGTCCCACAAATCAGCCAGACCTGATAGGACTCCTTCTTCAGCTTGACGGCATCCCTTACTTCCAGTGTCCACCTCCGGGTATGAGGGTTGCCGTCATGACAAGCACCAAAGAGATCTCAGCAGACAATCACAGTACATTTGGGTCTTCCAAGTATTTCTGGCAATGAATTCAACTCACCACACGGTAGTGATCAGTGGACAGCTTCGCTCCTCTCTTTACCCAAGTGTCCAAGACACACGGCCGAAGGTCGCTTGAAACGACTACAAAATCAATCATTGATCTCCTGCCGAGGGTGGCCTGATGCCACGTGTATTGATGGACATCCTTGTGCTCAAACATGGTGTTTGTTGTGGACAAACTGTGACGAGCACAGAAGTCCAACAACAAAACACTGCTCGGGCTAAGATCAGGAGAGCTGTTCCTCCAATCATGCCCCTCCAGGTGCTACTGTCGTTGCCCGCGTGGGCATTGAAATCCCCCAGGAGAAACACAATGAAGTCCCCCATTGGGGCACTTTCCAGTACCCCTCCGAGAGACACCAAGAAAGCTGGGTACTCCAAACTGCTGTTTGGTCCATAAGCCAAAACTACATTTAGAGATCTGCCGAACACTGGCGCCATCCAATGACCACCAAGAGCAACGTGGGGTTCAGTGTCTTGCACAAGGACACTTTGACACATAGGCACGCAAAGCAGGAACTGAACCTGCGACTTCCCAGTCAGAGATCGACCACTTTACCAATGAACCATGGTTTAGTTTTTGCCAAATGTCTTCAGACATAATGCAATTTTTGTGTTTGTTTTGTGAACTGTTGTGATTTTTAATGATCATTAAAATCAGGGTGTTTTAGAACATTTGTGGATTATTATTTTTTTTCTTTTTTGTTTTATATAACTTTGGACTGTTCTTTCCGGCATCCATCTATATTTAATCAATCTGCCTTTGTTCTTGTATTTTTTCAGGAAGAGTCCTCCCTCAACTTTTTTGTCAGCATTCTTTGTCCTTATTTAACGTAGCATTCATCTAGTTACTTGAGAGTTTGATCAAATGATTCAGCTTCTATATCATTTGATTCTTAGGTACTTTTCACCCTTTTCAGTGACCAGCTTTGACTGTTCAACAGTTTTAAAGAAACGCCTTGAATAGATGTCCATTCAACGTTTACCCTTTGTATTTCCCTTAAAGCATCAAGGGATCACAGGAGCCTCAATGTTTTAATGCCTGAGAGGCACATTCTCTGTAAGCTTTATTAATACTTCTTTCAGTCTAAAATTTTTCAGGGTTTGGTTCATTTCTTAAAATTTAAGTTAATTTTAAAAGTGTTTCATCAGAAAAATTACTGTGCGAAGGACACACATGTGGCAGTGTGGGTATGAGAAGACAATTTACACCAGATGCAGATGTAAACGCTTAGGATAATTCTGAAAGTTTCAGGAAGAGCATACAGAGATTATAGTAAGACGTCTTAAATGTGTGCATTTATTGAATGTATTTTTGACTCATTGGTTTCTGTATGTTTTGTATTGTTTTAAGGTGTCTCAAGGTATCTTCAAGTGTCCTACAGCGTCAAGGTGTTTGGAAGACAAAAATAGAAGAAAGAAAAGACATCAATACAAATCAGGGCTATCGCTAATAAACCATTGCAGCTACACTATCTCATCAACCTCAAGCCAAAGGAGGGGTATCCCCAAACACAGGCACGGGCTCAAGCACCTTCCCCTTTTGCTCAGATGCCCAAAGCTCCCTTTTTGTTAAAGGTCTTTTTTGTCCCATTTTCATGTGTGAAAACCTGCCAGAAGCATTGAACATGTGATGAACATGCCCCTCACCTGGCCCCCATCCTCACATGCTCTCAGTGCTGACAAAGCAACTGAAATGAGTAAGCCACAAGCTCCCTCCTGAGTTCCATTCTGCTGCATCCAATTGCAGACAAATAGAACCATTAACTTCTTAGTTTTCCTTTATCACTTTCCTCACCTGAGCTGGTATCTGGCTCCAAACTAGACTGAGGATGTTACTAGGGATCCCCATCAAATCAAGCAGCCAGACCTGGGAAATCCCAAGAAGACTTAGTCACTGCTGAGGGGAAATTTCTTTGACTCCCAGGAAAAAAATAGATTCATACTTTTCCTAACAGTGCTTTATTTTTATTTTATTTAAAACAGGGTTTGTGTAGCTCTTGTGAAAAAGATTTGCCACTGATCTGTGAGAAGGGTTCTTTGTTTTCAATTTCCCTGGCATAAGAACTTTACAGCGACAATTTACAAATTAAAAAACTTTAAATAAATGAGTTCCATTGTTTTCACTGACCTCCATTTTTGCAGTAGTGTACATTAGTGTTATCAAGAGAGCCTCCTCCTTCTCAGATAAGTTTCAGGAGCTGCAGTGTTTGTCAGAAACAGTGAAAAATTCTCTGGTGATTTTTTCCTCTTCGTCACTTTGGCCACACATTCTTTGGCTCACCAAACAACAGCATGTCTGACAGTTTTACTCAGATGAACTGGGAGGTAAAGGTGAGAACGTTTGTAAGAACCTGGGTTAATGTGTCTCTTTTTTGTAGTTGTAAACAATGAGGGCTCACCAGTAAAGCGCACTGTGGCCTTCACGCTGTGCTTGCATCAGTCTGGAATTCACAAGCAGCCGTGGTGCGTTCAGGAAATCATGTCTAAAGCCGTTGTTATTTTTCAGCATTTGTTTTTTACTTTTGTTCCCCAAATGAAATAAAACTAGAATGTAAAAAAATGGACAACATTTTTAAAGACCCACTTCAATCATCTTTTGATTTATTATTCTTATTATTAAGAGTTCCCAGTTGTCTTTTATTATGATTATACGGTTTTTAGTCCAAATCAAAATACCTGTGTCGTTTTCTAGGACATGGGTTCTGCAGAGTGGCAGAAGTTCATCAGAAAATCATATCTAAATTATGGGCGGGGCTGGCAAGCAACCCTAACCCCCTTTTCCCTCCGATTTGCTGAGCATTCTCTGTTTCCACTCTCTTCCATTAGCTTACAGCCCCTCACACACCGACCTAACGTTACAGGTGCAACAAAAATAGTGAGAATGACCGGTATTGGAGCTATCCAGCCGTGCGTTTTTCATCCAGATTCCAGCTCAGAACAGGAAAACAAAGATGCAAATGGTTCTATTTGTCTGCAAGTGAATCTCCGGATTCACAATGATTTGAATAAAGAAATACTCTGAAATAAAAATTTGAGCCAAATTTTTGCAAATGTTTTCCATCGTAAGAAAAATGCCATGAGAACATGTTAGAAACAATTCTCATTGGAGTGGGTTTTTAAGATGGCACAAACAACACCTCAAAATGGAAAATAAACTGGGAAATCAAGAGAAGACTTTTAACACTGACCCTAATCTAGGATTAGGATTAGGATTTCCATTAGGAAAACAGTTTTTTCCCAATAAAAAATAGAACAAAAAATGATATTTAAGAACAGCCACAACAGTATAACAATTGCAACAACAATAATAATAGCGTCCTCTAATTTATTAGACCTAACAGAATGATTTATCATCTCAGAAAACAGGCGAAATAAAAGTTTTCATTTTTCCAGAGTTGAACTTGAAAGCAACGGGCGGAGCAGGGAGAGTGACGTCACCGCGCTTATCTGAGGACGGTCAGTGTCATGCTTTCCTGTTTGCAGCAACACCGTTACAGCTCTGAGCTGCTTCAGTTTGAGAGGCTTTGTGGTCATTCAGGACTGAGGACCAGCTCCACCTTCATCTGAAAACAGCATTCAGGTAGAAAACTTACTTTTACTTTCAAAGTTACACTTTGAAACCACTTCTGGTGAGATGTTTTTCTTTCTCTCTGTGGCGTTGGATCAGACTGCGGTCAGTTTCTGCCACTATGAGTGTGTCTCAGACAATGGAGACTGAGGAGGAATTTCTAACTTGTCTCCGCATCAAGTTCTACAATCCGCAGCAGAACTGTAGACATCTTTATGGTCTCCTTCCTCTGGGAAGCAGGAAAAGGCACTCTGCTGATGACCCTCTTCGGCTGGGCCGGGATGCCCAGATTTGTTCTTATGGTCTGGTGGATCCTCGAGTTTCCCGTAAGCAGCTGGCTATCTATGTCTACCGCTCCCCCAACAGTCCAGAAATGCTGTTCACCATCCAGAACCAGAGCCAGAGGGGAAAGCTGTCAGTGAACGGTTCCGCTCTAGGATACCTGGAGAGGACTGACCTCCCAGACAAAGCCCTTATCAGGTTCCTAGAATATGAGATGCTGATAATCCGGGAATCAGGAGAGGCCAAGAGCAGCTTTGAGGTGGAGTTTGAGGTGATGCAGGTTCCTCCATCCAGAGAGACGTGTTCCTTTGAGACTGGAGTCAGACCTATCATGGAGACAGGCTTGATGAGCAGCTCCCCAGCTATGCTCAGAGACATTGGACCCCAGGAGTCTGATGAGACTCTGTCTTGTTCAAATTGAATGGCTACATCTTTAAAATTCTTTTCAACTTCCTGTCTGACCACAATGTTCACCCGGTAGAACAGAACTTCACACCCAATCTGGCAAAAAAAAAAAAAAACATGACAAAATGTAAATATTCTGTTCTTTTTTTTTCATTTTTACACTTGTATTTTTGTTCTTATATTTGTTCAGTTTTTATTTAGTAAAATGTTGTTTTTAAACACCTGAAATGTATCGGCATAAACTGGTTTTGGAAACTACTCTAGGAGATTATTATCACTCCATGTTTAAAAATGTTGTTCTACAAGATACAGAGTAAGAAATGCTCAGTCATTTGTGTAAGTGTATTTTACTTTTATTTTTGTTCTTTTTACTAAAACAAATGAAAAACAGGGACTGGAATGTGTCATTACTGCTGAAACGATAATCCCAAATTACTCATCATATCAAATGAATCCAAGATTGTGCTAATTAAAGACAAACATGCGTTAGCTTCACATGCCAACACATTTGAGTTTACAGGAAGGAAAGATGAAATCACATTCAAACTTACATCAATATTGACAGAGATCTCAAGGAGATAAAAATCTAGGTTATCAGGTCTGATAGTGGTTGATTTTATTTGACAGACTCCAGTAAACTTCTCATGAACTTCAGGTGCTTCAACCGAAAAGAAGAAGTGAGAAAAAAATGGAGAAAGGAACAGTTGTCTGTTGCAGAACGGAAAAACAGCCTGCTGACTGTGCTTTTAACAAGATCAAGTCAACAATTTTCAGTGATGATGAACTACAGATGCATTATGAAACAATGCCATCTAATCTTAATGATCTTTGAACGGAGAATCACTTATTAACATCATCCTTCTACATGATCCCAGCATGGAGTTCTTTCTCTTCAGGATCTAAAATGCCCTTTAACCTTTTTTATTACAACGATGCTCTTATTTCAGGATCACCATCAAAAACAAACAATACTTTAGTACATTCAAAGCACAAGAGCTTCAATAAAACTTTATTTACAAAAAAAGAGAAACAATAACAGGATAAAAAAATAAATAGGAAAACAAAAACTCAGAAAAATATTATCTTTAGACTTTTCACCAAAACATTTCTTCAGGCATCACCAAACTGCTTTGATGATATTCATCTTTTATGCCAGTGATAACAAATGAAACTGAAAGTCCTTGAACTTGTTGCTTTTAGGTGATTTGTTTTTACTGGTTTGGTGGTGGTTCATTCACATTTCTTTCACTGTTTCTAAGCAGAAAGATGAACTGTGTTTGCATCAACGCCACAATCTTTAGCTAGAACATTTGAATTTGCAGAGAAAAGGTACAAAATTCTGTGAACCCCCATTGAAACGGTTTCTGCAGAGTTCAGGTGGTATTTTTGAAATAAACTCAAACACTCAAGCCTCTGGGATCATTTATGAACTGGAAAGAATACTTGTCATCTTCAAATGAAATCTAACATTTAAAAAACAGCTTTTTGATTGAAGCATTTCCCTACAGTTATGATTATTCTCCTTCATTAAAGGTGGTGCTGTTTAACCAGCTCAGATGGTGATCCAATATGCTGCAAACTTCCACAGATCCAGCAACAAAATCTTGCCTCCTTTGAGGAGATGCTACCTGCAGCACAAGACAGAGGGAGGTCTGACAATTCAACTCATCTTTTAAATCCATCACCAATGCAGAAAAAAAGTAAAAATCATACATTAGACAATCTGAATCAAAGACAACACAACATTTACCTTGTTTGTTTGGGACAGAGGCCATCTTCAGAGGATGACTGAACCTGAGCTGACATCTCATGTTTAAACGCTAAACCTATAAAGAGCACAGATACTAAGGAAACAAAGAAGAGAAATAAACTTATATGTCTACATGTTATGAATGATTAGAAGGGACAAAATGAACCAATAATGTAAAACAGGAGAGTAAAGATTTCAAATTCATTCTGCTTTTAAACTAAACATTTTTTAGAAAGCAGAAGCTGGATGATGCAAAGACAGAAGCTTGTGAAATCGGTTTTATGACTTTACAAATGAAAGTTAAGAACCACCTCATGAGATTGAGATGGCTGCAGGAGCCGGGAAACTTTAGAGAACATCTACCTTTCAGATTAACAACCATCGTCACAGTTTGGAAGCAAGTCCTGTAAATGATCATGAGTTTAAATAATTTTTCTGTTTTTTTTATGGCTGCAGCACACTAAAGCCATTGTAAACTGAAGTCACATTTGTCAGGGTTTCTTGATAGTGGTTTATGTTCCTCTTGAATTTGTCTTGAGATTAGAATGAGAATATTACAGTCATACTCCAGAATAAATATAGCTTAAACTCGTGATGTAATTACTTTTCTTCTTACTATTTTTTATCTTCATTTTCCTTCTAAAAACATTTTGGTTTAGCTATGAACAACTGAAATAACTGGGGATCTAAACTTAACAAAAACTCAACATTCATTAATTACAAATTCTTGCATTCAAAACTAATTAAATGTTTTTGGGGGTTTTTGCCCTCTCCCAGAAAATTAATTTTCAAAGTAATCAAAGTAAAAAAGGAAATGTATGGTTTTCTTGAAATATTACTGCTTCTTATAAATAAAACATCAACATTTGACTCTTAACTTGTTGTATTTAACTCTTACTTCATGCAGTGAACAATTTTAAGCAAAGATTGTCTTGAAGCCTAAACGTAACATATTTACTAATAGGAAATCCATTAGGATTAGATCAGATCAGATTAATCTATTAGAATTAGATCAGACCTAGAAACAAAAGCGACAAACACCCTGAAGGCCTCATCAGCCTCTCGAGCCAAGAAGATTGAAAGCACAATTGTGGTCCAAACAAGATGATTAAAGGGATGAAATATTACACTTTATTTTAAAAACTTTCTTGTTGATGAAAATAGGAAATATTTCAAAGTATGTAATAAAAAGATTTAAAAATTGATAAATATATGAACCCGAGTCACCAAATGTAAAAAGTATGACTGAATTGTTCATCTCTGCTAAACAGTGGTCCTTCACCCAGTCAGAACAGAAGAGTCAAACGCAATGACGAATAATTTCACAGTTTAAACGGTTACAAAAAGATTTTCATTTATTTAAAAAGTCTTCAAATAAAAAGAAGTCGGAAAGTGAAGACACACAGGACTGAGGTGATAGGTTCTACTTCAGCAAAACAGGGATCTTTAGAAGAGAACAAACCCACACTTGAACTTGATGTCATGCTAACTTGAGTCGCAAACCTTAGCTGATGCACAAACCTGAAAATTTTAACTTAGCTTAGTTTAAAAGTAATTTTGATTACAAAGGCTTGTTCTGGAAGTTTGAATACATTCTCTTTTGTGAAAATCAGTTGCTCAAAGTATGAGGTTAGTTGCCTCATTCAGGAGGAGAAAAAAAAAAACAACACTCGTTCTGCAAAAACACCCAGATACACCCAGACAGTGGAAGAAGCAGAGGAACAAAAACTGTCAGGAACAAAGAAAAAAACTCTATCACATGTAATCATATGCTTTAAGAAACGTGGCCGCCTGCAATTTCTCCCAGTAAGTTTCAGGTGAACGCAACGCAATCCGCCATAGACAAGGGGGTGTATATTGCCACGTGCATCAGCAGACGATGTGGTCATATTCTAAACCTGGGAAGAGAGACATCACACGTCAAGGTGAAGGCTTCTACAAAGGGTTTGCGGAAGTTTGTTTGCTAAAGTAGCAACATTTGAGGACTAGAACCCACTTTTACTAGTTTTCATTTCAGTTTAGCAGCAGCTTCAATGATATTAAGAATTTTGGTTGATGGTAAAGAAAGATAGTAGCAGGGAGAACGGATCTGACTTTTATGTTGCCACTTAAAAAATACATTTTAAGAATGAGATTTGCTTTTTCTTGTTCTCACCTGATGCCACCAGTGCGTTGTCTAATAGCCTGCGTACCGGGATGGCGGTGGAGGGGGAGGTAGTACACTGCTAGCATAGGAATCTCTGGGACAAGGAGTGGCATAAACCGGCACTCTGGGGACAGGGGAGAGCCGAGACCGCTCATAGGAGTACCCGTTACCAGATGATGGAGCAGGTGGAGGGAGGACTCTTCTTATGGGGCTACGGTCTCTGACTGCATAGGATGGAGGAGGCGGCAGTGGCCGGCGCTCATATGAACCTATTCCAAGGCGTTCTCTAACAAGTGCAGAGGGAGGCGGTGGAGGAGGGATGGAGCGCCTGTCGACGTAGCCTAATGTGCTTTCTGGACGAGCTCTGTATTTCTCGTAATAATCCACCACTCCATAGGAATTTTGCTCGCCATAGCCACGATCAGGATAGACTGCTTGTCTTGGTGGAGCGGGAGGTGGTGGAGGCGGAGGAGGGTAAGCCATGCGACCTCTGTAAGGAGGCTCTGGCCTCTCAGGTGAAAAAGGAGGAGGATAGTAGCTTGCTCTGGGAGGGGGAGGCACATACTCCTCCTCTTCCGGAGCCTCTCTGGGTCTGCTCTTTGATACCCGAACCTGAATGCGCTTTCCTGAGAGATTAAAAACAAACTTTAAACGAACAGGAAGCTCCATTATGGACGAGCGTGACAGCTGGACTCACCTTGAAAATCCGTGTTATCCAGGCCCTGGAGAGCATCCATGCCCTCATCATAGTTGCACATGTGAACAAAGGCAAAGTTTTTAATGACGACGCACTCTGTGACTGTGCCATACTCCTCAAACAGCTCACGCAGTTCACTGTCAAAGCCCCTCTCAACGTTGGCGACGTGGAGCTTCAAGGCACCCTGGAGGTTCTTCCCTTTGCTGAGCTCCACGTTGATGGCCCTGCCGCCTACCCTGCGGAGGTGCAGCTGACGGATGGCTTTTGTGGCACATTTACGGTCATCCATGTGGACGAAAGCATAGTTCTTGTACTTGGCACACTCCGTGACAGTGCCATACTGGCTGAAGAGCGCTTCAATCTCATCTCTCTCAGTCTCAGGAGAAAGGTTCCCGATGAAAATCTTCACCATTCCTGCTACTTTTCTGCACAAGTAAGCGCAAAACAGGAAGTACTCAATACAGAACTCGTTGACGGCGAAGGGGACATCACGATTGTAACAATATTTCTATGTATGTCCGCTCAACTGTTTTAAAATCCTACTTTTTAATAGAAAACATGCGCGTCTTTGTGGGAAAACTTACAGGACAGTTAAGTGGTTTTCACTTTCAGAGTAGCACTGAATGCTAGCCAACTTGCTAATAATAGCTAGCGGCAGTCATCTACAAAAGACAATCTACAATTCTGAGACGAAATAAACTGTGGATAGGAATATAAATAATGACATATACGTATTTAAAACTTGTAAAATCAGGAACAACAACGTCAAATATACTCACTCTTTTTGAGAGCGGCGCTAATCGAGCTAAATAGGTACTCGGATAAGCTTGACTGGGGAAGCTTCTTCTTCTGTTTGTTTCGGTAGGTAGCATCCAGCGATGTAGATGCACTTCCGCCACCTGCTGGAGGGACTGCGAATTGCTACTTTTTTGGAAGAGGAGCGCGCGGGGGGGGGGGGGGGGGGTGTAATGGGACAGCATCCACACCATAGTGATCTTTTTTTTTTTTTAGGTACATTTTTTTACGTTCGTTGCTCTTCAACCCTCCACCTATTCTGCTCATTCAGCTGTCAAAATATTCAGCTCCTTTAGATTACTGCTGGAAAGTTTCAACTTTTTAAACTATGCAACCAGAAATGCTCATTTCTTTAACTAAAAACTTTCAGCTCCACAAAACAATAGAACTCAAGTAGACTTTCAGCTAAAAAAAACAATTCAACTTTTAAACTATTCAGCAGACTTTGGGCTCTTGAACTTGTATTTTTTATGTATTATTATTATTTTTTATGTATCAATGAAAATGTGTTTTGATTTATGTTCTTCACAGAAAATGAGCCAAAGCTAATGAATTTCCGGTTGTAAAAAAAATTAATTGTTTCATTTTTCTACGGATAAAAAAAACTGAAAACGGGTCCCACAGACCCGAACATCATACAAGGGTTAAGTATGGTTCTTTTTGGCTACTTCGTCCTTGCACTGAGTATCAAAAATATAAGGAACTTTTACTCTCTCCTCGACTACATGTTTTGATTGAATATTTGTTCTCTTTACTCCACTACATTTGAATGGAGACTCACAATTACTCATTATGTTTACTTGAGTAATTTACTTGAGTAAATGTAGCTTTTTAGGCAAAATGTTTCAAATGTGTCGTTTCTAGAACATAGTTTCTGCAGAGAAACAGGAGTTCATCAGAAATTCAACTGAGTTGTGGGCAGGTCTGTTGGTGTGAAACAACCCCCCCCCTTCCGTTACTGAGAGCTTTCTGTTTACACTCTCTGCCATTAGCTTACAGCCCCTCATACCCCCAACCTAACAATACCGGTGCAACAAAAATGGCGAGCAATCTCAGAGCTATCCAGCCGTACAGTTCTGATCCAGATTCCAGCTCAAAGACGTGCATGGATCTGTTTTTGTCCAAGTGGATGCATCAGAATGGAGCGGAGCAGGGATCTTGTGGCTCGCCAGGCATGTTTTCTACGTTACAAACACGATCTTTTTCAAATGGCATTTTTTCATCTGCTCCTGATTCACGATTTGAATAAAGGAATTCTCAGAAATGCGATTTCAAACTTAAGTTCCTTTATGTATGTACTCCATCGTGAGAAAAAATTCACAAGAACAAGTTAAAAACACAATCATAAACACCATTTTCTTTGGAGATGGTCTTTAAACTCCAATTTCATTAACATAGCTTTTTATTTTTACTACACATTTTCTCTTTAGTCACCTCAAATTAAAAACTGAATTCCCATTTAGGTTAATTGACCGATTTTTTTGTATTTTCCTTTTGCCAATTGTTTAACATCCATTTTAAGCCACTCACACTTCCTAATAAGCTCAGATGTTTCACATCTACTTATATATGAGTCCACCTCAGAATCTTAGTCCTTCCTAGTGCTGTTATTTCAAATACTCCCCACTTTTTCATGTCAAATACTTAATTTATTTCATTATTTTCCTGTATGCTGTTTTTAAGTTTAGTAAACCGATCTGCACTGCAATTGTGCATGGAATGTGGAATAGAAATAAAAGGGCTTTGCCAAATGCAAGTTTCCAACTGTTTTCCATCACACACCTGCCCAAAGACAGAGAACTTCTTTAAAATTGTAGACGTCAACACCAAGCATTTCTTTTAACTGTCTTAGTGTTTATTTAAAGACTCACTCAGATGAAATTGATGCTTTTTTTTAGATGTTCTTGTGACATTTTTCAGATGGAGGACATAAATATAGAAAATTGAAAATGGCATTTCTGAGTATTTCTTTATTCAAATCTCTGTGAATCGACAGCAGACGAAAAAGTGTTGTTTGAAAAAGAGCTTGAGATGTAGAAAATACGCTGGGAGGACCAGTAGTTTTAAAAGACCACTGGGAATACTTTTAGAATATATCCAAAGATGATCAGAGTGGGACTTTAAGGTGTTTGTTCATGTTTGTTTTGGTTATGATTGGAAATACACTGAGAAACAAAATGAGTTTATTTTGATTGTAGGATAATTAATCAAAGTGTCATTCAATTGTTTTGATTTCTAGGCAATAATCTGTTGAGTTACTGAAGTGTATCTCTAGAAACAAGTGTACATTTGGCAATTTTAAAAATATAAAGTATTGGTTTTAAAACTAATGCGACACATATGTTAGTTTGATGTTACAGTCTAAACGAATAACATAAAGCACAGTCATTGGAAGGGTTTACATTGGGGATGTCTGTTGAGCTCGAGACATTCTTTGGCTGGGAGGGGGCACCATGGAGTCAAACAGTCTGTTCATCATTCTTTCAAACATGTGATTGGTCTGCCTTTGCATTTCCAGGCGACGTTCGTCTGCCTCCATGCTGGCCTTCATCCAGTCTTTCACCATCTGTATTTCCTGCTCGTGGCGCAGCTCCTCCATCCGCATGAACTCCTCGTGCTGCTGCTGCTGTCTTTCTATAAACACGCCCATCACGTCACTTGCATCCAGCCTCGTCTTTCGCTTCTTCTTCCTGCTCAAAGTTGGGGGCTTTACGTCCATGCAGTCATCAAACGTCTCCTGACTGGGCTGGTCCACAGGGAGCGACGAATCAGACACAGAGGATGTGGCTGTTCAAACAAGAGAACAGAACTAATGCACATGCCAGCATCAACCCAGCTAATACAAAGTAGTTACACTTCAAGGACACTAGCTGTGGAGATAAATTAGTATCAGTCCGATTTGTGCGTA
>BSAI01000147.1:704555-718303 GCA_036245035.1 Adrianichthys oophorus
TCTGGTGAAACTTGACATTTTCCAGCTTTCTAAAACAGATGTGCCGGATAATTAATATAAAAAAGTCTGAATATGGGTTTTTATTACACTTGTCCTTTAAAAATAAAAATATTTTTCAGAATTAAACAGTTCATCTCTGCAGCCCCGCCCCCGACAGCGCCTCAGACATGGGGCTCTCTCCCGAGCAGGAAACCCTCCCCGCGGGGAGACGTCCCCGCTCTGGTCCGGTCTCACGGCGGAGGTTCTCCGCGGCGAACGTGAACCCACAGTGGTTGATTACTAAACACACGTGGGAGATAAATAAATAAATAAATACCTCATGACAATTGACTGTACCTGGGAGCTGGACAGAATGGGTGTGACGTCACCCGTTGAAAACGGCTTACTTTCAGCTCCAACCAAATGAAGTCAATTCAGGAGCCACTTTTTGTGATACGGACGTCACCATGTTGGAGCCAGATGACGTCAGTAAGCAGTGATTGGTCCAAGTTTGTGCCTCTTAGAGGAAAAAGACATGTTCTTCCAACTAATGTGATCCACATATCACTACAGTAAATATAGACTCACAAAAATATACCCAAATATCAAATATCACAAACTCCCTGTAACCCCACCCACATGTTTCGGTCGTTCCCAATTCTTATGGAGTTCTGGAAATCCTATTTTGGGGCAATTTCAAACATATTTAGATTTTAAATGGAACCCTTTGCCCACGTAGGAATATTCGGTATCCCAACCCCAGGGTAAAAATGTCAGTCAGGCCAAAAAATATGAGATTGAATTCACCTCAGTCATTGCATGACAACAAATAACGCTATTCTGGAAGAGGCCCACTCTGCCATCCCCAATGACTTGGCTCTAAGACACGCTGTTTTTAAAATCAGAAAAAATACCATTCTTATTAAAAAGTTTAAAATAACTACTTTAGAAACAATGGAACTCCTTACTAAATTCCTTCAAAATGCCAGGCCAGAGGTGGTGCAGAGATAGAGTGGTCAACCTCTAAAGTGGTCTAAACTTTGCAGGTTCAAGTGCCTTCCTGCCTTCCCATGTGTCCTTGGGCAGGACATTGAACCCCACATGGATCCTGGTGGTTATAGGTTGGTGCCAGTGTTCAGCAGCAGAGCAGTGGGTACATGGGATTGGGAGTGTAAAATCATTGGTCTTAAAAATACCCAAAACACCTTTTTTTTAATTGAAGGAAATAAACAGGGGAAAAATCTACTTCCCCCTTTTTAAATTGAAAGAAACAAAACGTTCAACAAACACAAATATCTAAAAAGAAGTCTATGGGACTTTGGCTTCTTGAAGCCAGTGGCCACTTCCTGTTTGGAGCGCGAGAGGGGAGGGCCACACGGTCCAGTTCTCCTGTACAGTCAATGGTTGTTACAAACAGCTGAGGCGTTTCTCTGATGAAGGATCGTTCACTCACCGCTCAACGTGCTGGCGGTAACAGCGGCCAGAACCGGATGTGTTCTGGACTCTTGAGGCTCGAACATGACCGATTCGCTGCAGGGTTTCTGACCCAAAATCTTATCAACCGCATCAAACCAGAAGATCTTATCTCTCTCGTCCAGCGAGCTTCCCGACCTCCTCAGGGCATCTCGGATTTTCAGATACTGACAGCGCATTTTCTTTATTTTGTCGCGACACTGTTCGGTGGTTCTGTTGAATCCGCGAGAATTCAGCACGTCGCGGATTTTCGAGTAAATCTTGGAGTTTTTGTGAGTTTTGTCGAGCTCGTCTTGGATGGTGTCGTCGGCCCAAATTTCCAACAGAAACTCAACTTCCACTCTGGACCAGAGGGCCCCCTTTGTCGTCATTTTCCCAATTTTTTTGTCAAGGGGTCTCACGGCTTGTTTTGGCAGGTCGCAGGTCATAGGCTGCGATGTATTGTCGCACGATTGACGTCATCACGCAGACTGCCACGTTTTTGTAGCTCACAGCAAACCCGTGCTGCTTTCAGGGACAGTTGGAAGAATAGAATGGAGTCAAAACTCCACCAGATTTGAAGGAATTCCATTCTAACGTTAATAGACTACATGTATTACAAAATAGTGTTACAGAATGGGATAAAAAATAATCGTTTATCAAGTAAATAAAACACAGTGTGCTCAACTAATTCTCACAGAATGATGACATTGATGCCAAAATGAAAATGTTTTTCTTTTGGATTTTATGGTTTTGGCCTCAATAAGTAAAACACATTGGGAGTAGCGCATCTATGCCACTTAAGTAAATGATTGTGACAAGTCTTAATGCACATGCTATAAAGAAGGAACAGCTGCAAAATATGTATACCAAACAATGAAAAGTTCTTTATTGCCATCAGAACATGAGTGAGAAAACCAGAGACAAAAATCTGACATAGTGAGGAGTCATCTGTACAACCAGCATCCATACAAACACACACACACAGGAGTCCTGCAACAGCACACACAGGGATACAGACACATGAGGGAATACAGTGCTCACACAACGAGGTACAAAGGCAAACACGAGCGTACTACGCCATTGTCCACTCACACACATGCAACTGAACCAAGGTACAAATACTCAAGTGGTCGTTTATTCTGTAAAAACAACACAGATGAGCAAAAATGTACAACTGCAGCAGCATCGGGGTGATCTTGGTTCAACCGTTCTCCCACACATCCACTTCTCAAAACCTTTGGTCATGTGAACACTTGTTTGTCATTCTCAGATTTTAATACTGTCAGACTCCAGAATCGACTATTTAAAGGTTCCTTTCAGGACCTGACTGCTGACAGAAAGTGGGATGTTGAGCGCAGATGAGCAGGGTGAACACGTGGATTCAGTCACGGATAAAGTCGTCCCCTCCAAAAGGCAGAGGCTCTACGTTAGTTGGACATTCAGTGTGTACATTAGCAGCAATTCTAGTGAATGAAACAATGGCTTTGCAAGTCAGATTAATAACACCCTTTCGTCATGCACAGGACAGGCACCATCTACCAGTCAGTAACTAAACGCCATGCAAGTTAGAAAAATAGACTGCAAACTCACGAGACAGAGAAATCATTGTTCATCTCCACAGAAGAGGTTGATTTCACTTCAATGTTTTATTTCATATTTACTAAAGATGTGGAAATAGCAACAAAAATATATTGTGAGCGGTAACCAAGACAACAGTAACATGAGCAGAGAGCCACTGAGGTGTCCAGTCCGTCTCTTACTCCAGTTTGCCAACACAATCTGCCAGGTACAAGACAGACACCCCGCTTGGGTTTGCTCCTTCGGTCCTGTACAGCGTCAACTAGCGCGCCTGTTGCGTATGCCTGGTTTGTGTACCTGTAAATGTGGGCCTGTGTGTCATGTGGCTCTCAGTTCATTTGAAGCTCTTCCACTCCCACAGTCTGCAGTCTCCAGGCCCTCCCCGCAAGCAGCACCCCTGACAGAAAAGTGCTTTCTGAGTTTGGAGCTGCACGCTGCAGTGGTTGATCAAGACACAAGTGTGGCTGGAAGCTTGAGCCGCTGCCCCCCACTCTGACACAGAGAAAGAGGCACGGTTTAGTTCTTTTAAGTCTAAATCTAGATTTCAAGTCTGCCGTCTGCCTGGCCTGAGCCTGTCCTGTTTACAAGGCTTCACAGGTGCAGCCCTGGACCCTTGAAAGACCAAATTTTGGGCTCGAAGCCACAGCATGTCCGCCTTCGTTGTGTTGCTGCATCGCCCCTCCCATGTTGGTTTTGTGGTAGCAAAACGTCTTAATGGTGCATGGACACAGGTACATGTACGTCTCCTCACGCTACACTGACCCTAAGGCTGTCCACTCTACATGGAATGAGGACAAGCGCCCCGAATTTCCTGTTTGGCACCAGACTTTGTTTTCCTCGCGTTTGTCAGCCAATCTGTCTTTCTGGATCCATTTTTTTCTGAAAGGTTTTTTCCTTCCTTCAAGCCAAAAAAGGAAGAAAAAAAAATCATAAAATTATTAGTAAGTCTCTCAGCTTTCTTCCTCTCATAAAACAAAAGCAACCTTAAAGGAAAAACTCAGGTTTTTATTTTAGTTTTTCAAATTCAAGGCACAATATCTGTCAAAATCGCAACCGGTCCATCTTCACTCCGAAGTTCAGTGTTGGAACTTCACTTCGACTATGCTTTGCTGACGACCCAAATCTCCTTCAGTGTCAGTGTCTTAACACCAACACGCATCTGTTTTGGCTGAGTGCAACCAACGACTCTAAACCAGTGATCAACAATGAACGCAATAAACAAAAAAGGACACAATTACACACAACCTTTTGAAAAAGAAAGGAAAAAAGAAATAGTGTCTTGTCCTGTTTGTGTTTCAGTATTTTAGAAATCAAGTCATTTCCACCAGCTCTTTTTTGGCAAGCTAGTTGTGTTTTAAATAAGCACTAAGTACTGATAGATAGAATAGCATACACCATTTTCTTGTGTTTTTTAGTAGATGCATTTGTCGCTTCTTTTTTTGTACTTTTTCACTGTCATAGTATGAACTCGGGTATTTTGTCATGTACTCATTACTCATCTGTTAAAGGTTTAAGTTAATGCAAGCAGGGACAGAGTTTGCCATGGAGTCTTGCTCAGACTTGGGTTTGTGAGGGTTCGGCGCCGTCTCTTTATGAGACCCCGTTGACCAGCGTCAGGTTTTCACTGGCGGAGCTCACGCCTTTGCTGGGGGAGCGCTTCGAGGGCGTCTGCTCGTCCTGCTTGGCACTAGTGCCATTTTCCTAAGGAGATACATGGTGGGGGGGAGTGAATCACCACCCTGTAGTTCCACATATGATAATTGGAATGGAACAGCGGCCAAGCACGTACCTTGGGCTCAGCATGGTTTTCCTTCTGGGGAAGGTTCTGCCTGCTCTGCGACTCAGGCCGGGATATGTAGTCAGCAACAGTCACTGGGATCAATCAAACCTATTAGTCAGAACAAAGCTTATGATCAACAACTCTGACGCTCTGGGACTCACCGCTTTCCCCGGGCTGCCTGTCACGACTGGTGGACCCTCCCTCTGGGCGGCCGCCACGGTTACGGCGCCGGCGGCTTCGGTTGCGACGCTGAGGTCGAGCTTCCTCATCTGGCAGAAATAAGAAAACACTGGATGCAGTTTCTGGTGGAGGAGTGGGTGTAGCTGTACGAGCATCAAAGAAAACAGCGGCACCCTCACCCAGCCCGTTCTCACTGGGGCCTGCCTGGCTGTCCGACTCTGTGGCAGCATCCATCACGCTTGGCTCCTGATCGGTGCGGCGGCGCCGTGATCGTCTGCGGCGGTCTCCTCCAGTGCCGTCACTGATGTCTGTGTCAGCCAACTCTCCCTCCCCCTCGAGCAGAGAGTAGGGATTACTGTCCGGGTCCCTCAGTACTGCAGACGCCACAAAGACATATCACCGTGACTGATCTTTAGCGCATTGTGGTTTTAACAGACTGCTTCCTCACTCTTCTGTGTAGGAAGCAGCAATAGCCGTTTTCAGAAGCTCCTTAATCATTGAGGGAATAGATGGGACTACCTGAGCTGATGGTGCTGGAAGGCTTAGACATTGGGCCCCCTCGCCCTCGTCCTGAGGTGGTGCCTCGGCCCCTGCCACCCCGCCGGGAGCCTCTCTCATCACTGCCCAACCCTCGGGGCCTCTGCTCTCGCTCAGTGGCGTCCTCTGGCTCGGAAGCGTTTGACAGTTCAGAGTTGGTGCCTGTACATGTAAGGAGTTCAGAATGGTATCGGTGTTTGCCACAAACAAGCAGCGGATTTATGGGATTCTCACCATATCCAGAATACTGGGAGTTGGAGGCTCTGCGGCCTCGGCCACGGCCACCGTATGAGCGAGAAGCGTGCAGCGAGTTGCTGCTCTCATCCGTTAGGTAGCCCTTTTCCCGATCAGGACCTGGGCCACCACTTCGGCCGGGAGCGGCACGGTACCCAACTCCAATCTGACGGAGCTGCTCATCAATTTGGAGGCGCTCGAAGCGAAGCTGCTCCACCTCCTGCAGGACAACAGGCAGCAGCAGATCTGATTTTAAGTGATACTTTTAGGATATAATGATGTAAGCAAATAAATCTTATGGACAATAACTTAAGACATCAAGTGAGTGAAGGTCAATATTAAAGAAATTCCCTTCAACGCTGTAAAATAAAAAGTAAAAATAAAATGCAACAAACCACAATGTTTAGCCATAAGGAAATTTAGTTAAGTGATCTGTGCGGCCAGGAGTTCACCATGTTGCAATTGCACCAATTCCCACATTTTACTCAACACTGAAACTTGTTTTCCAACCACAGCAAACACTCATTCTGTTCTGTCCTGTTGCCAGCACAGTTATAGCAGGAAAAAGGTGAGAGACCAGGTGTCTCTTTGAGGCTTCTATAAACACCATCAAACTGTCCCACCAAATCAAGCTTAAAGGTTCAAAAGTTTACCGCATCAAGCATGCTCCTGCATCGCAAATTTTACATCCTGCTTCCATGTGAATGTGATGCTGACATGGTAATGAAGTGTCTTCATTTTCAACCAAAAATTCAGATAAAAATCCTTTGCAAACTGTTTCCAAAAATACTTGATGAAAGTGGAGGTAACGGTTTGGTTTTCTTAGCAGTATTGTATTGCACAAACAAAAGATAATTGATGAAAACGCTTCAACCATGAAACAGGCGTGTGGTTCATGGGATGTTCAAAGTTTGGGAAATCTTTTTCTAGCCTAACTCTGCTTTCAATGTCTCCACAACTTTCTCCCTGACCTGTCTGGTGTGTTCCTTACACTTCATGATGCTGTTTTCTCCCCAATATTCTCTTGATAAACCACAGAGACTGTCACAAAACAGCTGGAATTTTATACTGAGATTACATTTTTATTTTATTAAAAAATATGAAATTATTTTGCAAGCCACTGTATGTGTATTGACGGTGTGGATGTGTGTATTTACCGCGGGCGTGTATAATTACTGTGTGCGCATGTATATACTGTGTGTGTGTGTGTGTGTGTAGATATTTACTAATGTGTATGTTTACCGTGTGTGTGTATTTACTGTGTAGAGCTACCACAAATGATTATTGCAATAGTTGACCAATCACCGAATATTCTTTCTGATTAGTCGACTAATCGGGTCATCATCGGGTCAATCATGCGTAAACCGGATGTAAAACAGACATCTTAACCATTATTAGCTGTAGACTTGTAGTGTTTAAGCTATATGCTATCTAAAAATGAACATAATTTGTTTCTGGCATTAAAACAAGATGTAAATCGAATGAGGTTGGCAATCTGAATCAACAAGAAAACAAAATAAAAGCCTAAAATATTTTTTAAAAAAAGCTTCAAAACATAAATTTAATAAAAGATATATTAAGTATTTTAAAACAAAGAAACACATGTAGACACACTCAAAATACTAATTCACTGAGGCCTCATAATAAAAGCAAAACATGAATGAACTTAAGATATTCCTAAACATAAAAAACAACCTCAGGTTGCCCATATAAACAAAGCGCATTGAGACATTGCATTTTTAGTTAATTTTAAATTATCTGCTAAGACATGTCTTATTGATTAATCCCATTCCAATAAGGCGTCGCTCTTTACGCGTTTTGGAAAATGCTAAAAGGCCAGCATGCCATCTATAGCAGTATGTAAATCACTGCACAAGTCTTCCTATAACTTCCTGTGACATTGCTACTGACCCGGAATGGCACTACTGCGCGTGTTAAAGACAATGGCAGACGCGGCATTGGAGAGCGCGCACCGTAGATTTGAGATCATTTCTAGAGGGAAAAAAAAAACCCACGAGTCGACTGTTAAATTTGTTGTTGACGATTTTTATAGTCGACATAGTGGTGATTAATCGACTAATCGTGGCAGCCCTATTACCGCGTGTGTTTTTACCCTGTGTGTATATTTATTGTGTATATATTTACCGTGTGTGAATTTTCCACCTTTTTAAAATATAAATAAAAGTTAACCTGAAATGTCCCTGGAGCTAAAACATTTTTTAAGTAACAGTTTTGATTTAAACTTCAGAACTCTTTTCTTAGTGAACTTTTGACTTTTCCACATTAATAAAATGTTGTTTTTTGTTTTAAATTTTGATGGACTAGAATTGGTCAAGTTTTAACATTGCTCCTGCACAAACTTGGGGAAAAATCCCAGCAAACCTGTGAATTTCTAGTCGGGTTTGTAAAACTGCACTTCAGTAGACGCTAGAAAATGTGTCTTTTCTTTTACTGCCTTTACTTGAAAATTACTAATGAAAAATATCACAACCTAAAACAACTTTTTACAAAAACAGTCACAAATGTGTTGCACAACGATCATAAAAAATGCTGCACGATCCTGAAAGGACTGGTGGTATAACTGCTCTAAGAAGCTGGTGCAATTCAACTTTCTACCACTAGGTGTCAGTACAGTCTACAGTTCAGACACTGCTGCAGCTGTTAACTCATTGCTTTATGTTCTCTTTTAGAAGTCACTGCTGACTGAAGGAATGATACTGGATATATCAGTTGCTGAAACAAAACACAATGGTTTGTTTGTGTGAAGGAGCAGCTCAGATGTTCTGTTTTCAGGCTGCTTTGGGTCGCGCCTTCAAACAATGTTCATTCTGGTTTTGCTGAGGATAACATGCAGACCGTACAAACCTTCCACAAACAAGCCTAAAAAAGGATTACAGGGACCACTTTTGTCATTTCCGACTGTGGTCTTATCTATAGTTTCACATGTCTGAAGATGAGTGAAGTGAGCAGCGGGGTTTTATAGCAGCAGTGAACTGACAGCAGCTTCTTAGAGGAGGTGGGGGGAGTCTAGCTTCACATTATGACAGCTGACTCCACCAATGACAGCTGAAGCTCAGGGGAGGTGTGAAGGAAGAGAGGCAGGGAAGGGGTCTTGATGTTATTTTTAAAGGGTCCAGATAGCTGGTAATCTATACTCTGGTGTACCCTTCACCCCACCCCCAGAGGGGGCTATTAATAAAAGCACATGAGGTAAGGACAAAATGAGGCACTCTCAGCAGCTTTTACATATGGCATCAATGCATGGCCCACGTGTTGAACTTTGCTTCACTTAAGTATATAAATGGGGTAAATTTGGCTAAAGCAATGACAGTGGTGCCCAGTTCTAGTGAAAACAGGACCAACCTGAAGGTAGGAGACATGGTACTCCAGCAGAGCCTGAGCGTTGCTGATGTTTTCCTTGGTTCCCACAAACACAAAGGGCACCATCCCCTGATGAAGCAGAAATAAGAGCTTCCATAAAACAGAAACACACCAACCCATCAGAGACAACCAAAGCTGGCCAAATGTTTTGTTACAGCAGAATGGGACAGGATCAAAGCAGACGGCACAAAAACACTTCAAGTCTGCAGCAGCTTCATGAGTGAAGAGCAGGGCGAGTGATTACAAGGGGACTGGGAGGCCAGTCGAACAGTGCATTCACCTCTTTGCTGCCGGCAGTGTCGTCTCTGCCGGCCCCCTGCCTGCCTACGTCCTCCCGGGGAAGCTTTTTGTCGTTGTCTCCCTCAATCCGGACTCGGACCACGCCCGACTTATCAACGATTTCCTGGATGACTTTGCCATTTTTTCCAATGACTTTGCCTGTGCAGCAGAGAAAGAGCCAAATGGGTCATAACCCAACGCATCCATGCAGGACGAGCAAAGATGACCAAACGAGCCGGTGAAACCATTCCTTCTTCTGACCAATGTGCTGCTGCTCACTCACCTACAAGACTCCTGGGCACCTGGAAGAAGTCTTCTTTAAACTCTAGATACTCTCGGGCCTGTTTTACTGCCTCAGGGGTCTGTGGCACAGCAGACAACAAAATGATGCTACACATTGGGACAAATGCACAATAACCCACATCTTCATCCAAAGGCTTACCTCCCCATAGATCCTGAATGTGCAGCTTTCCTCCTCCAGCTCGATGGCTGTAACACCAGGAACTTTCCTTGCTTGTTGGATGTTGGCACCATGAGACCCTATGGCAAGGCCCATCAGGTCTTCTCGGACTCTGACCTCTTCTTGGTATGCAGCTGCTAACTGTTTACTTGTCTGAAAAAGGATGAGACACAACCAGATCATTTCTGTCACTGCTGTACAGGCAGCAGCGGGCAAACAGCCTCAGGTTAACTGCCCCAACAGGAGGCTGAATTGTCAAATGAAGAAGATGACTACCTCCAAATGCTTGGTGGCTTCTTCGTTACGTGACATTAAGATAAGCTTAGTCCGGATGCTGCGGAAATGCATGTCGCTCAGAAGAGTCGCCCGCTTCACTGTTGTCTCATTCGTTGACTGTGCAGAAAAACCATGATTTGGCAGAGAAACAGAGACGAAAGAGGAAACCGAGTGAGCATCTGCAGGACTCACCAACACAATGAGTTCATGCGTTTGTGCGCTGTAGAAGATGCAGTTTGCTCCAATAGCTTTCCTGAAGTCTTTGTGAATGTTGTCATTTGCACATCTGTTAAAAGAAAAACACATGATTTGTTCTTCATTTAGAAAAGATCCCACTTTTAATGCAACCATTTTCTATAAAAATGAAACAATACCATCACACATAGCACTCTAACACAAAGTTTAAAGGTTCTGTTTATTCAGTCTGCAGCTTGAATGCATGGAAACTACACGGCAGACTCACATGTCCCTCAGGTCTTCAGGGACAGGGACGGGGACTTTGTAGAAAGTGTTTCTAGAGGAAGGGGTGTTGGGGTTTAGAGGTCTGATCCGCTCCGATGTGACGATCTCGTTGTATGTGGCATCACACGCCGCATATTCAATTACGTAGAACTGGAAGCAGCAAGAGAGAAGATGCATACAGGGTTAAAACACTGGAAGAAAATGCCTTTTTAAGTTGTAAAAATGTACTCAATAAAGCCAGAAATCTTTCTGAATAAAAAAATTCACTAAAATTCAGAGAAAAAAAGCAGTGTGCAGCAGCAGTTTGATCTCTCCCCCATGCCTTCATGTTCAAAGAGCTGAAAGAATTAAAGTATCAGTCAACGCTCGAAATTCCTGCAGGCTCTTATCACTCTGCTCCAAATAACAGCACCAGACCTGCAGCAGCTCCCTGGGCTCTGTATCACCGCAGATCTGCTCTTTCCAAAACTTAATCTCATATCCTCAACCTGCAGCTCAGGCAGCAAACTCGGACTAAATCATAGTTAAAGTTGTAATCTTGCATGAACAGCAGAACTCTAGGTAGACTTCTCTGTCTGAATGCCTCGGGCAACTGTACAAGAAAAAGGATTGGTGTGGATTTCATTCATCAAAACCTCCACCAGGTTCATCTCTTTCAGCTTCTGAAAAATCTTACGCCTGATGTTGAAATGCATCTTAACATCTTTAATAGACTTGATATTGTGTTTGAATTGAAGATGGGTGTATTCCGACCGGAATAGTCTGTTGGCTCAGACTGAGTCCGCTTAATTTGGTCGAGATCAAGACCTAAACCTTGCGTTTGGGCTGTATTCAGACTGGTGTCTACCAGACATTTGTGTTTCAAAACAAAGCTTGTAAACAAAACCATGTGACTAAAGATCTCTGCAGTCATTGGCTAGGAACTACGAGGGCGGGGCAAAGCAAGAAGAGAAAGAACAATGGAAGTCCTGCTCTTTGCAGTCCTCGTCACTTATTCAAGCTTTATATTTCTATTTACTGGCTACTTTGTTATGGTGGAGGCATGCTGCAAGTGGATACCAAGGAGACGAAAACTAAGACAGTAGTTGTAGCTGAGAAGTCTTTATGATATGTAGATTGTTGGAAAACAGTGAGAAGCAACGTGTATCACTTTAAAAGTTGTTTTAATGAGCCTGCATTCATTTGACCACATTTCAATGAGTTCCTGTGTCTCATTGTTGCTTCGCTACTCTGTTTACATCCCATAATGCCTGGCTACGGTGGCTGTTTTGGTTCAGTTGTTCCGCTCCGAACACAGAGCTCCGAATTGGAGCTCAGTCTGATTGGAAGCAGAGACCACCTCAAAAGATGAGAGCGGGTCCTGGTCCTGGACCAGGGTCCGCTTGGGTGCATTCAGACTGAAAATGTATTCAGATTATCGGGGGAAACAAACTCTGGTCCACTTTGAATGAACCAAATGTGTCTGAAAACACCCTAAGACTCCAGAAAAAAGAGCATAAAAACATAGAAGCCCTCAGGAATTAGCTTTCCTCAAGAAAAAGGAGGTGTGGGCAGACACTCACCTCTCCCTTCATCATTCTGACCCGTGCCAGCCACCAGCCACATGGCTCCTGTTCGTTGGCCCTGGAGTAAACCTACCAGGAAAAACAACCCCATCACTCCAGCAGAATACATTCAGCATGTGCAAAAAATAAAAAGACCAAAGATTTTCAGTCCAATGACGACAGTTCCCGAAAGACCAACTCGGAGGAAAATTGTGTTTTAAAATGTTTCTGAAGGAGGAAATGTATAAAGATAGTTAAAGTCAAACTTGCATTACTGAGTACCTGTATTTCTTTATTCAAATAGTTGTGAATCAGCAGCAGATAAAAACATGCCGTTTGAACAAAAATTGCAAGTGTGACTTGGAAAAATATACACTAAGAAGGCCACAACCTCCCTGCTCCGCTCCATTCTGATTCATCCACCTGCACACAAATGGATCCATGAACGTCTTTGTTTTCCTTGTCGTAGCTGGAATCCGGATCAGAACTGTACAGATGGATAGCTCTGATGTTCCTCACCATTTTTGTTGCACCAGTAATGTAAGGTTAGGGTTGTGAGGGGCTGTAAGCTAGTGGGAGAGTGTGTAAATGGATGATAGGAAGTAGGGACAGGCTTACTCCATGCCAACAGTCCCACCCACAACTCAGACCAATTTCTAACAAACTCCTGCATCTTTGCAGAAACTATGTCCTAGAAAATAACAAAGGTATTTGATTTTGGCTAAAAGGATAAGAATTATAATTAAAAGATTACTGGGAACACTTTGATCAAAAGATGAGGACTTAAAGACGCTCAGAAAAAGATAAAGGTATAAGGACTGCACGATATGAGGAAAACTTGCAACATGTGACATTAGTGATCAATATTGTGATGATAATTTGACAACATTTAAGGCACCGGCAATCATTTATCGCAATTTACGCTGATTGCACAGGCTAACATGGAGATGACGATAAGTCTGCTATTTATTGTGTAGGCCGAAGAGGTAATCCTTCAGAAAGCAGAGAATACACACAAATACACTAAACGGTCTTCATCAAGATCAGGATTAGAGTGTGTGTGGCGGATCTAATAAAAGCAGGGTAGCAGTTCCTACCTCCACTTCATCACCTTCCCCAATTTCCTTGTGGTAGTCAGCTGGAGGAGGCAACCGCACATCGCTGAAGGGCAACTGTCTCTCTGGCTGCCAGCTATGGCAGGATGACAAGAAAACAGTCAGTCACAAAAAACAGTCAGTCACAGTTAACAACAGAGAAAGTCGCTGGGCTCCAGGTTTTATTCCACCAGGTTACCAAATCTAGCGACTGGTGTGGATTTATGATCATTTAAAACGCAAATGATGACACTCATTGTTATTGGAGCTTTTACAGGTACTAAGGTGGACAAACAGGTATGCCATGAAACACCTCCCATACTTTTATTTTGTCATTTTATTCAGAGCCCACAAACAGCAATAGAGTTTAAGGATGAAACGTTTCTTTCAGACCCATATTTCTGTCACTAAGAGTCAAATAATTACACCTTTCTTGTATTTTGCAGTAAAACCAACACCTCCATGAGCCCTAAAAAGTAAAAAGAGAAGGGGGGGGGGGGGGGGGGGGG
>BSAI01000147.1:718403-792911 GCA_036245035.1 Adrianichthys oophorus
GGTCGACACAGGCCTTCCCTCGCACCTTGCATTCTTTAGACCACTATTTTTAGGAGGTGCCGGCTCTACACTCTGCCCAATGCAAATTGAGGGAGCAGAGGTATGGGTGTGGCTAATAAAAAGGGACAGTGGGAGTTGCGAGGAGTAAAGGAAATCCCCACTCATGTATAGGAGGGACGGACAGGAGGAGGTGAAGAAACGGGTGGACAGCTGCATCCGAAGCACAGAGGACAAAAGGGAAAGCTTCACTTGCCTGAAGAACTTTCCTGGAGTCAGCATCATGTTTCTTACCATCATTTAAGCAAATCAGAAGGCTGACTAACTAACAGGTTAACAGGAAGAAAAATACTCACTTGTTTTCAAAAACGATTGTGAGTGAATCTTCATGGACATCCTTGATAAAACCCTGAAAGAAAAGCAAAAGAAACACATGGATTCCTGTGAATCCAGATCAGAGACAAAACAAGAGACGGGAGTGTGACCGATCTACTTTCCCAGCAAACGCTGGCGGCTGAACTTTAAAGCAGGTTACAACAGCACTGTAACAGTAGCTGAAAAAAAAGAGCATCCAGGGCTTTGGGAGAGCAGAGAAATCACATCTCTGACGCCGTTCTCTGGCTGCGAGTTCAGTGCTGAGCAAAGTGAGAAGAAACACTGACTGATCCTGACAGCCTGGAAACACATGCAGCCACACAAACAGCACTCACATGATCTGACTGTAAACTAGAAGAAAATGGTTTCTTCCACACTGCTTGTAGGACAGAGTATTCAAAGACAGTGGCCACGTGAGATTGCAACCATACGCTTTCATGTGCAACTATAAACGTGCAGTAGCCCCTCAGCTGAGCAAAAACTGGACGAGCAGGCTGGTGAGTGTGACATGTGCAGAGAGGGAAGCTGCCATTTAAGGGACACACGGGTCAGCTGCTGTTGAAAGTGAGTAATGAGGAGACTGGAAATGTTGGGCTGGTTCCACTGAAGGGTCCAGTTCAGGAAAACACTGATTTTTTTCATTGATTTACAATCTCCCTCATGAATTTTGTCAACCTTCACAGAAAGGTGACACAATGAAAGACGGCTGAGTCTGACACTCCAGGGTTCAGACCTATGTGCACCACTTTTAATGAACTGGGCGTGGTAGCTGATCCACATCTGGTTTGTCATACAAGTGGTATTTACACCTTGAATCATCACATTTTAGCAGCAGATC
Organism: Adrianichthys oophorus; assembly: GCA_036245035.1. Classification (NCBI taxonomy): domain Eukaryota; kingdom Metazoa; phylum Chordata; class Actinopteri; order Beloniformes; family Adrianichthyidae; genus Adrianichthys; species Adrianichthys oophorus. The sequence continues at coordinate 719,614 of BSAI01000147.1, forward strand.
TCACTAAAGACCTCCAGACCTGAAGGCCTCACTGTCATTTAACTAACAATGAAACGTGTCTGCAGAAATGCCTGAAAAGCCTGCATTTGTTCGAGTAAAAAGCGCTTTATGCAGACCGACAGACATGACGAAAGATTACCAGTTATTCACGATTCTCTGCTTAAAATCGAACCGCATGCTATGTCGTTGAACCAAATCGTGTGCAGTGTAGTTTCCATCTCTATCTTTACAAGTGTTATTAAAATGTCATTATGCGTATTTTGCTAAATTTACAAAGGATTTCACGGTCTCTTGCTAATAGCACATTTAAAACAGGATTATATATTTTTGCTTTTTAATGTTTTGTAAAACACAAAACATATATGGAAACAAAACCGTGACCCAAAATTGCAGTTTGAAGTGAATCGTTGCATCCCCAACAAACATAACTAATTAGAATTAAAAAAGAGGTTTATAATGTGACTGAGGCCGTTCTGTGCACATGTCCTGTACAATGTGAGCGCTGCAGGATAACAGACTAAAGTGGAAAACATTCATTCATGCCAGCGTCACACTGACACCCAGTAAACCAGAACAACAGGTGAAGCTGCACATGAGTAAATTTAGGACCATCACTGAACCAGGGACTGGAGTGGATGGATGGGTGGGTGTGGGGAAAGATAGAGCACATGGACCAATGAGTTGACCCGTTACAAAAGTCCAGACCAGTGAGACCCGCGTCTGCTGGTGGGATAAACCAGTCTGAGTCTGATGGAAACAAGCAGAATTCCCGTTTCTGCTCCGATGGAAGCCGTGAGGGTGCAGGAAGCTTTAGGTTTGGTTTCTCAGTCAGATCTGACTGAATTGAAACAGAAACCTTTCCTTCCTCATCAGAGCTTCACAACCCAGAAGCACGCGTTTGTTGATGAGGTCATTCTGGTGTTTAATGTAGCATTACTTCACGTTCGTAGGCAGGAATCACTCAACAGTTGTCTGGATAATCCGCCAAAATCCACCACGTCAACATGTTACAGTATTTCTTCCAACGGAACCTCCCGAACTGAACCCAACTGTGCCCTAAAAGAAAGCACCACAGGCCACGCGTGAGGATGAGAGGAGCGGCTAGCGTCACTGCTAACGCCTGCTAGCAGCCCGCAGCAGCCATCCGTACTGAAACAAACCATCCCAGAGCTAGCAGGAGCCACCCAGGGCTCCGCTGGGCCCAAGAAACCCCTTCCGCTTTAGCGGAACTTTTCAGTGGGCGCTGAGAGCGGGTTACCTTGTAGAAGGCCCCGTTGGAGCCGCGAACTTCCACGGCCAGTCCGTCCATCCCCGTCGGTGAATCCACCCGGCTGTGCTTGTCCGTTGTTGTAACGGCTCCCTGCGAGTCCGGTAACATTACCACCCCCAGCTTCGCCGGCCCCTCACCGCTCTCCGGCCGCTTGTGGACTTCCAGTGTTTCGGGTGGCGGACAAGGGGCAGAGGTGAAGGGATTTGAACGAAGATGTCTGAGCCAAAGTAACGCAGACGCCTTCTCCGACTGCCAGCCGGAGGAACCGCTGTCTTTGGGTTTGTTCTGTAGAATTCGCGACAATAACGGCGCCGACACGAGCTGACGGAGGAGAATCGACGGGCACAACCGAGCTAATGATGCCCAAGCTGGAGGACGATGACTGATGGATAATTAGCTTGGAGGCTAGCGACGTCCACCTTGATGCCGTCTGTTTTCAGGGATGCTAGCAGGCTACACTCGGATAGCCTGGCTGCGTTGGGTAGTTCGTGCGTGTGGCGTAATCTCTGCGTTGGATAATCTCACACACCGGGGGTCGTGTCTTCGCTCGGTGGTGTAATTTTCAGCGGCGTCTCCTCTTCTTCACAAAGGCGTTTTTCAAAGCACCACCGCCCGGCGACTCCTCACACCAACCACCAATCCCCTCAAACACGCCGATTGAGTGAATCGGAAAGGGACTGAATGACCTGAAAAACCCCACCCCTCCGGCCGGAGTCCCGCCCCTCGTGTCAACATGCGCTTCTGATTGGTCAGAAGGGTCAACAATCAATTTTAGATAGTATTCATTGGTTTGGCAAATAAGGGTTGGTCCAGTGAAAGAACCAATAAAATCCAGACAGTTGCATCCAGACGTCATTCATTGGTTCTTCTTCGTGCCATTTAAACTGTGGCTCAAATTGACTGGCTCCCATGTCAAGTTTGGCCCACTCATGAATGAGCGAGGACCACCAGTTATCGTGTAAACACCACCACTGCCAGCTTACTATATATACTATACATCATGCTGGATTTGCAAGAAAACTTTAAATGCCTTTAGTGCATATCAAACATACTTAAGACACCCCCCCCCCCACCCCCCACCCCAGCTACACCCACAGGACTCACTCAATGCACTAAAGAGAAGTGGAATGTAACAGAATGCTGGAGCATTTGGAACAGCTGAATGGCTGCACCAAGATAGCCAGATATGGACAAGGACTGCTGCAAGGAAGCAGCCGTGAAACCAGAAATGAGAGGACAGGGGAACCACACGTACAGCATGGGAGCACCAACAATCCCAACCCAAGCTGGAGCATGACATTCATGAGCTCTAATGCAATGTTTTTACTCATTTCTGTGCTTTTTCACTAAAGATCAGTGGCTTATTGATGCATGGTGATTGAGTTTTCATTTTAATCTTTAATCACCGTCTGAAGAATGTTTAAAGTAAACCTTATCTGGATTCTTTTAAGGATGTTGCATTTTTATAAAATATGGAACAGAGCTGTCTGAACACAAGAAACTAAAATTGTCTGGTCCAGGGGTCTGCATCCTGAGGTTCCTGTGCACACAGTTAGGGGGATTAGGTGAGAAGGTAGGACATTTGCAGATCTAAACTATCAATTTGAGCTACATGGCGGCTGTAAATGCAAACTGAAGGCTGTAACCTTTGGTCACAGTTTTCATCACCCAGCTGGAAGCTCCACAATCTCGCCATGCTTGAACGTTCACTGTCCGAGATGTGGCTGCTTTGAGCGGCAGTGCGATGAGCACATGCGCGGCCCCGCACAGCTCGCCCTGTCGGGGAAGCTGGGCTGCCGTGCCACGGGTGGAGCACTGGCGCCCCCCTGTGGCCTCATGAGCAGCTGCACAGCATCGTTCTGTTCTGTTTTTGTGTTTTTATGTGTGCTTGCCGAATGGCTTGGATACACACAAGGCAACACTTATACTGAACACAATTGTGTGACAACAGAACTTCAAGCTTGTGCACTCCTATGTGTCCCCTGTTGTCCATGGGAGGTGAGTTTCCACAGATGCTCCATGAGGGATGTCAAACTCTAGGCCTCATGGGCCATTGTCCTACACCTTTTTCCAACCATCCTGCCCTTCAAGCTCATTAATGGCTAAACACACCTGATCCAGGTAATCAGCAACAGATACGACTGGATTTCTGAAAAAACCTGCAGGAAACCAACACTTGAGGACTGGGACTTGGCCCTCCTGGGCTAGATTACCTAGATGGTTGCATGAAACAGCACCTGCACAGCAGCTGTATTCAGTTCACCTTGCTGCATAATCAACTTATGTCAACAGTTATATATGTGCTCTTCTTGTCTCAGGACAAATGTATTCACCACTGCCATTGTCCTTATTTGTGTGTGAAATTGACCACTATCTGTCCACCGGAGACAGTAAAATTAAAGAAGCTGCTATTAAACAGCTCAGTATTCTGATGGCCAAACATCAAAGGCTGCTAGTCTGCCTTTTTTTTTGACATAATCCTCTGCAATTATCCAGACTTGGGACGGCACGGAAGCACAGTATTGTTCTGCCTTGTGCTTGCATTACCATTTTTTTAACTGCTGTTTTTTTAGTGCTATTTTTTTCCGTCTTTTTTACCCATCAGTATCCCTCTATTATCTAAATAAACCTCAACTAAAATTTTGGGGATTTTTTTTGGACTGGGAAAAACTTGAGCTCCCGGCATAAAACCTACACGTACTAAACCCTAATCCACTAAAGTAAGATTAAACTTTTTATTTTTAACAGCAGTTTTTAAGCTAATTTTTTCCCTACAATCATACCCCTGCTTTATTAAAACCGTGACTTACTACAAGCCAATTCACAAGGACAAAACTAACTAAAGCTAATTTTTGTCCTACTATCTAACGTTTAGCTAAGTTTTAAGCTAATTTTGTCCTACTATAATTCCATGTTTTCTATTTCCTAAACTAACCCACCCCATTAAACTACAGTGTTTCTCCAACTTTTTTAATGGAAGTTTTTAAGATAACTTTTTTTTTTTTTACTAAAGTTTTTAATTTTTTTTAACTAAAGTTTTTTTTTCCTACCAGGACTTACTTTTCCCTGTTAATCCTGATTAAACTAGTCTGACCCTCAATGGAAAAAGTTCAAAAACCTTCTAAAAATGCTGGGCCTCGTTGATTTTGTGAGGCACTTTTTAAAGCTGGCAGCCATGATATCAAGGACTTTGTTGGATTTTGAGTCAGCGAATACCATTAAGATTTCTGGCTTTTTCCACTTTTCTTTGAGTTCCTTGTAAACAAGCAAGTGCAGCTTGTTCACAATTTTGGTATGATCCATTTGGATGCCTTCATCTGTGACTTCATTCCAAATTTTTTCCACGAGTTTTGTTACAAAGGAAGAACATTTTTCAGAATGAGAATCGTCAAACGTTGTCTTTGACATAAGATGTGAAACCAACATCCAAACAGAATGTTTCAAAGTTTCTTTCAGATCTTCAGTCTCATCAAGAATCTCTGCATCCTTAAGTTGTGCCGCTGTAACTTCAGGTTGTGCATCTTCTTTTTCACCTCTTTTCCTCAGTCCTTTTGTTCCAGCTTTAATTTTTGCTGCACAGAATCCCAGGCTGGAAAAGCTGTCTTTCTGTTCTGTAATTTCTTGTTCTGCTTCCTTCAGTTGAGCATCCTGTTGTTGGGTCTCAACCTCCTCTTCTGCAGTTTGAACTTCATCAAGACTTTTTCTGAGCATTGCGGCACCAGCAGCTTTAAATGTTGCAGCATGGACCTCTTGTGATGAAGAGCTGTCAAAGTCTGATTTCTCTTCTATCCCTTGTGGGTCTATGACTGCACCCTCAAGTTGCAGCTTTGCCTGTGTTTCCAGAGTCTCCTCGCTGAAACGCGTCTTTTCTTTTTGTCTTGAAAGCTTTTCAGTCATTTCTTTTCTCACATTTGTGGCTATCTCGCCGTTTTCGGACAGCCAGGTGTCTGTCCCTTTCTTGGGTTTCTTGTTTCCTCCAAGCATTGGTTCTTTCTTTTCTCTCGTACGCTTTCAGTAAAACTCTTGTGCTCTTTCAACGAAAGCCTTTTCAGTGGGAATCTAGGCATGCCCTTTTTAATGACTGTTTTGGCAACGTTTTGCTTCACAATATGACGCCGTTTTGTCACGTGATGACGTAGCCTAGTAGACTAATTCGCTCTAAAGTTCTGGCATGATTTGTAATGATGTCACCTGTCGTGATTTTGCTGCAGTGACGTCAGCGCGTTCGTTCTGTGCCTGTTTTCATTTTCATTCATATATCTTCATTTTTTTTAATTCATTACGGTTCATGTCAAATCAATGACATTATAAAAGTAACAGCAGTTACGTAACTGGTATTTTTCATTAGCATTCGTTTTTAGATTGTTAAATAATAATCAGTCTGTGAGGCTTTTTGGAGCCACATGTCTCTCTTTTAACCCTCCATATGAGTTTCAAATACATATTATGCTGCACAACAATGGTGAGTAGTTATCCAGAGGGAGGGGAGTTCCTAAGGTATAGTTGTATTTTCTTCATACACTTTTTCTACTGGATCATAAACGAATAAATTCATGTTTATGTTCAGGTAGACTGCCCTAGTAAGTAGTAAAAACGATGGGAAAATGTCATTTCTATGTTTTATTGTTCAACATTTTTCGTAGGAGTACATTATCTGCACCAGGATGATTCTGTTTGACACAGGAAGCCTTTAATTTGGAAAGAAAGTCATAGGAGTTACTGTCAAAAGTATAAAACAATTTCAAATTTGAGAAAATGCTTGGTTTTCTTTATACATACCAAAAACTAAATATGATTTATATTTATGATAAAAAAAACATGATATTGAATCCATGGTATCAAATTTGATCTATAAGGTTTAAATAAGACTTTGCAGCTCCTTTGAGGTTTTGATCAGTAGAAACAGGCCCAAATGGCTCTTTTACTGTTAAAGGTTGCAGACCCTATGGGCTAGTAGATTCATAGGTTTTTTGTCTCTTTAACCTATTTCAATATGCAGTAGGATACTGTGTAGCATAAAGAAATATATGCCATAAATGCGTTGGACAAATTTCTTTGAGATGCCAAATTGCCATATACATCTAATGAAAATATCAAAGGTGAGCAAAGACATTGGTCTGCATCTCTCTTGGTTTTTAAAGATCCTTCCAAACATATGATCTATGATGAAAGAGTTCTTAGTGGTCTTTTATTTCTAATTATGCAGTTTTAGCCAAAACTGGGAAAAAAAACGGTTTTGTAGAGTGTCAGAAGTTCATTAGAAATTGACATACGAGTTGTAGATGAAATTGTTGGTGTGGAGTAAGTCTATCCTCACTGCCCATGATCCCTTAGTTTACACTTTCTCCTGCTAGCTTCTCACAACCCCAACCGGACATTACCAGTGCAAAAAAAGGAAGCTTGGAGATATCTGCTATACAGTTTTGATTTAGATTCCAGCTCAGACAAGGAAAACAAAGACGTCCATGGATCTATTTGTCTGCAAGTGGATCCATTAGAATGGAGTGAAGCAGGGGGAGTGTGGCCTCCCTTAGCTTTTACATCATAGCTATAGGCGTTTTCCAAAACGGCATCTTTTGTCTGCTCCCGATTCAGTTTTTATACTCAGAAATGCAATTTAGGTTTAATTTTCTTTAGATATGCCCTCCATCTCAGTAAAATGCTACAAGAGCATGTTAAAAACATAATTTTCATAAAAACGGGTCTTTAAGTGGAGCAGGGAACTTGAGGTCCGCCCAGAGTGCTTTACGTCACATATAATCTGTTTTAAACAACATTTTTTGTCTGCTCATGATCTATAACATCAGAATAAAGACATACTCTTAATTTTTCTATATATATCACCAGAAAAATGCCAAAAGGACATTTTCAAAACACAAAAACAACCATTTCCATGACAGTTGATCTTTAATACTTCATGTACAAGTAATAAAAATATACATGTTTGATCCAAATCTACTTTCTCTTTTAAATAGCTAAAATAAGTTGATTGAGTCATAAAAACAGCATTATTTTTGCCCTACTGGCAACAGAAACGTCAAATCAAGCTTAAAAAGGATAAAATACATATCAATACTGTACAGGACTACATTTACTTTTAATTTAATTTGTGATCTAATGAAAATGTGTTAGTGTAAACTTAACAAAATTCCGTTGCTATGCTTCTGTCTTGAATCGATCATGTTCTCTCGATCTGAACTTGGTTTAGTCAGCTGAGAGGCGCGCTTCCGCGGGCTGCTGCGCGTTCACACCAGGGGGAAACCGTTGTGATTCGTCGTCCATGCAAGCCCTCCAAAAACCACGTGGGCTGATCAGCCAATAGGAAGGGTTTTCTTGGGCGCGCGCATTTTGACTCCGGAAGCTGCTGTCCTGTTTTCCGAGTGGAGGGAGAAAAGGCCTCAGCGGTTTGAAATGTTTTGCGTTTTTTCGAGTTTGAAGTCGTATTAGTGGAAAATGCCAAACATCACCGAAAAGACAGCTGTAAATGTGCTCGGAGAAGGTGATAGTTTACACCAGCAGGGTAAGAACACAGCACCCGTCTCCTCAACTTTACAAACGGCCGAACTACTTGATGTTATTGTCACATGAATATTCAAATATTTGTAGTTTACCTTTTACTGGTTAAAACAAAGACTTTAATTAGGGCAGTAAATACAAAGGATATGAAATTATAAATATGTTCTGTCTCAAATTATTCTAAGTTGTATTGTTTTTTTTCTGTCATATATATTTTATTATTTCATGTTGTGAGAAAATAACCAATAAAAATACAAGTCTTTGAAGATGACTTGTTTGGCTTCCTCCCCTCAGTTCTGGCCTCCTTTCCTCTGTGTGATGTGACCGAGGATGACCTGACCCAAAACCCTCAGTTCTGTAAGCTACTGGCCATTCTGGCAAAGCACATGGACAGAACCTGCCTCACGGCCTCACTAAAGGCAGAGCTGGAAAAGGTATCTGCATAAACAAACACAAAACCCAAATAAAGTAAGGCAAAATCAAACGTTTTGTTCCGGCTGGATGTGCTGTTTCCTTGTGTTGAAATGTCTGCCGATTTCCTTTAGATTGAATTAAACTCCACAATTTTAAATTAAAAAAAGAGTTCTTTCATCAGAAATAAGACAAGCTGCGACTCTGCTGGTGTTTTATGCAGACTGAACAGAGCCTGCAGAGTCAAAGAAGACTGTGGCTTCGCAATGAAATCCTCCACAGGGGTCTGCAGGAGATGATTCAGGACCACCATGTCAGGAAGTGTCTTACAACTGAACCCCCTGATCAGAGCATGGTACTTTTAAAACTTCGTTGTGCAGAAATTCCAAGTTATTGTTTAAAAAGTGTTTTGGGTTTCTAAAACTTTGTTTCAATAACTTTGAAAAAAATACATCACACTGCATAATAATGTTGACTAAAAATATGACATTAACTGAGTTTAAGCTAACAGTTTGAAATAAATTGATGAATAATTCTCTTTTGATGAAGGATTCCTTCATTTAACGTTGTTCAGTGCTCTTTTTCTTAATGGGATGAGTAGGTGACCTCCTAATGAGAAGTCATATGAACAAGTACCGCACTTGATCTGCAGTTCCATGAAACACTGGAGAAGTGTCTGCTGGTGGCTCAGTGTGTCAGACAGTTGGACCCCAGTAACACCACAAACAAGGAGCAGCCATTTGTGCTTGGCCTGACACCTCAAAATGTGATGGAATTCATGCCAACAGATAAGGTCAGTTACAGAAATGGAATGTGTGCAAACTCTTGCTCTTTTTAAGTTAGTATGAATGCTAAACCTTATACAAAAACACATTTCTCCTCATATCAGTAAAGCTTTTCTGTATCTGTTTTTCGCAGGATGTTGAGAGAATGAGACTAGCTCTAACCAAACACCTGGAGAAGCATCTAAAGGAGAAATGTTTTAATCTGCTCTCCTACTACCAGCCTGAATGGGGTAGAGCAGCTAAAAGCCAAACCCATATAAAAGTTTGCTTTCAGAAATGTCAAATGACATTCTTTTGCCTTTTTTGACAACGTGCAGCATGCTGTTGTGTTTTCTCTTTCAGAGAGTGAGAGTGAGGGGCTAAAGACTGTCAAGCTGTCTCATTTGTCAGGCCTTCTGGATAAAGAAAAGATGAGAGCAGAAAGTCTGAGAGGAACCTGCCAGGAAAACACGGTTCTGCTGCAGAGGCAGACCCAGGTCTACCTTTCTGTGAGCTCCTTTCTTTTTCCACACCAGTGCTGTCCTCAGTCTCATTGTTAAATAAATGGAAAATGTATCTGTCCCATTAAGCAGCACTAGCTACAGTAAAACCCATTCACTGCTGAGGAGTTTCTCAGGAATCTGAGGAATCAAATGTAATGGCTTTTTAACAGACATACAACAGCAAATCTTCATTTGACATTTCTGTCTCTGAGCTAGCTTGTTTACTGTTACTCTATGTATGCTACAGAACTCATTTTCTCTGGAGATTCTGGTTATTGTCACACGTCTCAACATATTTTTAAAATTCCCCCTTAATTAATCTACCACTCTTGTTGCCACATGTAAATGACTCATATAACTCAGAATTCTTTAGAAAAAAAGTTGAGAATAAAAGAAGAAGTTACAATAAGCTAAAGTTCTTGGAAAAGTGCACAGGGATCCCGCAGGGTCTTTAAAGCCTTGAATTAGAAAATTTGGAAAGAAGGCCATAAAAGAATTAATTAAGTCTTAAATTTTGGTATCTTGGTCTTAAAAACGGTGCTGTTCCAAACTTTTTTCTTATGACTTTTCTGGTATAAAGTTTTCTTTTTTTTTACTACGATTATGAAGTAAAGCATGTTATGCACCATCACGGTGTATGCCAACCACCAAAAAAACAAAAAAGAAGGAGGGCGCAGCCTCCTCAACCTTTAAAAACAGCGCAAAGTGCAAGGAGGTGAGAAGCTAGTTGTAGCCAGTGCTTAAAGTAAGAAGGTCCGGTAGCGGCATAAGATCTGGCAGAGGTACGCACGGCTGTCTTTTTGGTCTTTGGTGCTTTAGCACTCATACAAAAGCTCATGATGCAGCTGAACTGTGAAGCAGGCAGCATTTTGACTCATCATTTTAGTGTTTTCTGCTGTTTTTAAGTATCTTATCGCTACAAAATGTAATTTGCGTCCTCCCTCCTCTCACGTTATCTGTTTATTCTGTCACTTCCCTAAACAAACACATTGAGCATGCGAGTATACAGGGTACGTTTGATTTGCAATTCATTCACAGTCAAATAGGCATATTTCTCTGCAAGTAGGAGGTTGGCAAATTTGATTTCCAACGAGACAAGAAAAACAATAAATGATTCATACAGTTTTCTGAACACTATTGTGATTGATAGCTCAAAATGAAACCTGATGCAATGGTAGAAGTGAGACATGTAGAAAAGAAAAAGTCATTGAAAAAAAGAGCAATGCAGGGAAAGTTGTTCAAGAGGAAGACTGCAAATGAGGATGAAGATGAACAAGCTAAAGTTAGTGGAGGGGAAGAAAATGAGAAAGGAGGTGCATTTCCTGCATTCATAGTCTATTTTGGTTCATTTTGAACGATACGATACACTGACCTAAGTGAGTAATTATTACTTTACTTCAGTTACTGGATGAAATAGTAATTACTTTACTCATTCCCCAATTTAAAAAGTAATTCACTATTCATTACTTTTTTGCACTCACAAATCCTCAAAGGAATAAAGCTTGCACAAACAAGATACCATCAAAATAAAAACATATAACGGTACAAGGGCAGTCAGGTTTTTAGCATCACCTCATTAATTTCATCACGAGAAAACATACATTGTATAGTAGCCTATGTAGTGTATAGACAGGTTGCTCATTGACACTAGGGTAGTGGAAAGCAGTTCATCTCTATGACACAACTTGCATTTAACTGAAATGTATTGCTTTGGTTTTCAACAAATTGGAAATAATTTGATTATCTCCAGTTACTGAATGCTCCTATGAATTCACCCACGTCCAGCTCTCTTCATCTTCCTTTGACCTACTCTGCATTAGCGCGCATAGGTCATAACTCTGTTTTTTGTTTTAAATTAGTGTCTATTTTGTTTCATTTAACCAAGAGACAATGTCAGAGCCAACTGTTTACACAAAGTTGTTTTATTAGTCATAAAAGTTCCACTGCATCAAAATGTGACTAATGAAGAAATGAGGATTTCTGAAGTCTGGCATTTGTAATTTAATTACTGAAATTTGAACTGTAATACATTATGTTACTCCATTACTGACAAGTAATTGTTCTGAAATTAAAGGATTTTGTTTTTTTCTTCGTCCATAGGAATGGGTATTAGGCAGAGAAATTGGTCTTAATTTTTCATATGCAAGGTCTTAAAATTAACTTGTAGGAACCCTGAATGTAAAAGTAAGAAAAATATGTAAGAAAATATTCAGAACTTCAGAAACAGAATTCACAATTTGAGAAGAAAATGTTGAAGTCAGAATTTAGTCTGAGTTTTAGGAATACATCATTTGACCACTGTTGTGTCTTTGTAAAAAAAAAAAACAGTTTGAGCATATAAACTACTACTTTTCATATCGCTGCTTTAACTTTCTTGTTATTTATTTTTCCTCGTTATCCACAAAATCATCTATAAATACGCATTTTTAAAATTCACACAGTGTACACGTGGTTTTTTAAAAAGATTTCATCAAACAGATGATCAAACTAAAAAGATTTAAATCAGTAACATTGTGTTTAATGTTCACTGGATTACTTGGCACGTTTCTTTCTTTACCTGTCCAGGAGCTCGTAAAGTGCATCCAGCTTCTCCAGACTCTGATCTTGGACCACAGACTGAATATCCAAACAGATTTGGATGGAAAGAAATTGGATTATCTTGATGGGAAATGTCAATTAGTTTTACAGAAGCTCAAGTAAGCATTTTTCATTTTTTTTACCTGCTCATGTGTTTTTAAATCTTTTTCAGTTTCCAACGAGGCTAATTCTAATCATTTTAAAATACCATTTAATTATTACATTTATTAAACTGCAAAATCTTAAAACGGTTGCGTCAAAGTTGAACTGCACATGTGAAATGTTGTTTTATTTTGAAGGGCTGAGATGGTGGAAGTTCAGCTGGACACGTACACACCCGACGCAATTTCTGCTCACAGAAAAATAAGGCAAGAAGAATTTTTTTCTTTTAAATTTTTAATAAGTACTAATGAACTATTTGTCACTTTTGTGTGTTTTAGAAAACATACACAGTATGGATAAAGTTTTTGTTGAAGTCTGACTTTGTTTTCTTTACAGAGAAAAGCTGGAGTCTGAACTGAAGGCCTACAGGGCAGACAAACAGACTGCGGAGCTGAAGCTGTCATCCTTTGAGATGTTGGGGAAAGAGTTTAAGGCCCTCGCTGATGAGTACTGCAGATTACGGAGTGAGATAGAGACCAAAAACTGGGCTTTGAAGGAGTTTACTCATGTAAAAAACTAAAGATCATATTTATTGTGGAGCCAACAGCCACTGTTTGCTTTTCAGAATGAGTGCTCAAAAATAACTGTATACGTCCAGCCAGGCTCCTGCATATGTAATGTTAATGATATTTTTTTAAGGATTTTCCAGAGTAAACCTCCCTTCTTATGCCTATTTTCTGGATAAATTCCTATCGAATCAAATTTTTAATGTCTTAATACCAGATTCCTATAGTTATTGTTGAATGAGTTAGCACAAATATATTTTTCTGATTTTGTATGTGTGAAACTGTTTTTGAAAAATAAAAAGTAATGTATTAAAACATGTGATGCAATGAGTATGAAAACAAAACAAAAACATTTCTGTAACATGCATTTCTGCGAGTGTGCTGAATTCCGTGCAGTTAAATGTGCAGATTCTTGTGCATTACAACATCTTACTATGCTCTAGAATTACTCCCATTAAAATGTCGTCTCCTGCAGCAAACGTTTGTTTAAATAATACTGTTGTGTTATTCAAAGAAAGAGCTTTTTTTTTTTTAAACCCCCAGTATGGGGCTTCTTACATACCATAATAATTATGCACTAGATTGACATGTTTGCAAAGTCAGAAAGTTAAAGAAGTAAATAATTTAATGTCGTTAAAAAAACATCTTTCCAACAGTGCCTCAAGCCTTGAGGGCCAAATGTTAGAATTGCTCCTCCTGGAAAAGTTTCCTCTGTAAACCACAAGGTGGGAGTGTGCCATCGCCACTGGTGACCTTTTGCAACTCTTGTACACACATAATTTGACTAGTCCATCCTTTACCGCAACAAACCTTTCATAAATTTGTTGTAAAGTCACTCAATGAAGCAGAAGACGTTGCACTGCTTTTGTTTGCTGATAACCTCTTTAGTGTTGACGATCTCTGGTAGGACTTCCTGTCTCCGAAAAGGATCGGAAGTGAGTGAGAGTGACGCATCTCGCAGTGATCATCGATCTCTGGGGTGTCAGCGGCAGCAGCAGCCCCGCCTCGCCTCGCCGTGAACCGCTGGCTGGCTGGTTCCTCATCTCCGTCGCTGCGCACATCTGGCCGGCTGTCACTGAAACGCCCCGCCGCGGCATGCTCCGACCCGAAGCGGCTCACCAGAACCTGATTTTAACCGGAAGAGCGCGATGTCCGAGGTGCGAAAATTCACGAAGAGGCTGAGCAAACCGGGTACGGCCGCGGAAGTCAGACAGAGCGTCTCGGAGGCTGTGAGGAGCTCCGTGGACCTGGTGGTAAGCTGTCCGTGCGTGGAGCGCTTGTTTCAGGAGGAACGTTCCTGCTCCTCCTGCTGTGGTTGGAGACAGAAAGCACACCCTGCTGGAGTTTCTCGCCTCCCAGCAGCTTTTCTGTCATTTTGTGTTTCCTTTCAGGGTGACATTGTTAAGGCGCTCACATGGCTCCTTTTGTGTGTGAGCAACCGCGCGCCTTCACTCATTTCTGCTGCAGACTGAACAGTTCAGGAGACAGCACAACAGCTTTCACTGCAGAGGACACGTTGGAGATGATGCTTGGAACTGGCTGCAATAACGAGCAGGGATTCAAACGCGTGGAAGGGGATGCATTCAGAATCCTGCTGATGCAGCATTTGTGGGTCAGGATCCACGCAGCTGTAGGGCTGCTCTGGAAAATATGCTGTCCTGTCCGGAAGACATCCTGGTCTCATGATGATCATCTTGAGTGTGACGCATAGAGTTTCCCGCTGGAGGATCTTGTGATGAGGCTCTGCGGTGGGGATGGAAGTGCTAAGAGTCGTGGTGCGTTTGCAGGCCGCTGGGATTATGAGTGCTGTGCCCGGCCTGCAGAGAAGAAGCGCGTTTCTGTGGAGGATGGACGGCCATGTGCTGCTCTCACATGGGGAGACCTTCAGGCATGCTGTGACCACACTTCCTGTGCTCTGCCTTTTACTTCACTTCTGTCCTCCTGAAAATACTGTATACAAATGAGGAAACAAGTCTTTGACCCCCTGCTGCTTTTCTAGGTTTGCCCACCTAAAATAAATTGATAGTCTGTCATCTTAATGGCAAAATTTGCATTTTATTGAGGTAAATAAGTATTTGAACCCTCTCCAGAAAGACTTAATACTTTGTGTCAAAACCCTTATTATCAAGAACAGTAATCCGAGATTTCTTGTCATTAATGATCAGGTTCTGCACATATCAGGAGACACTTTGGTTCACTCTTCTTTCCAAATTACTTCTAAATCATTCAGATTTGGTATCTGTCGTTTGGCAACCCTGAGCTTCAGCTCTCTCCATAGTTTTTCTAGAGGATTGAGGTCCAGAACCCGACTGGACCGCTCCATGACCTTGATTCTTCAGTCATTCCTTGGCTACCTTGCCTACCATGTTTTGGGTCATGATCCTGCTGGAAGACCCATGCATGAGCCATTTAAGTCTCCTGACTTAAGGAGGGAAGGAGGTTCTCACTCAGGATTTAATGGTACATGGCTCTGCCCATCCTCCCATTCACACAGTGAAGCATCCCTGCAGAAAACCTCCCTAAAGCATAATGTTTCCACCTCCATGCTTAACAGTGGTTAACGTTCTTGGGGGCAGCGTTTTATTTTTCCTCAAAACACAACGGGTTGAGTTGATGCCAAAGAACTCAATTTTGGAGCACCTTTCTCCCAATCACTCAGGACTAGCCAACCTTGGTCCTCAAGAGCAACAATCATAGCTGCTCGCCTTGACCATCTTCCTGCTGATTGGCTGACATAATTCTGCATTCTGATTGACTGAACACACCTGATTTTTGAGGCTCTTGAGGACCAGGGTTTGGCAGCTCTGCTATAAATCATGAAGGGGTTCACTGGTTAACTTCAGGCAGGACTGCATGCATGTGTCTTCTAAAGCGGGGAGAGTTTGCCAACACTGCAAGATGTTAAACCATTGCAGTGTGAAGTCTTACCAACGGTTTTCTTGGTGACTGTGGTTCCAGCTGCTTTGAGATCATCACGTTACTCCTACTGTGCTGCTTAAGGCCAGTTCCTCACTGTTCTCATGATCATGGAAACCCCACCAGGTCAGATCTGGTTTGGAGGCCCAGACCTACAGCTGGATTGATGGTCATGTCCTTGTATTTTGGCACCAACAGTTGTGACCTTAACCTCCAGCTTCTGCTGATGGTTTTTAGTCCATTCTGGTCTTGTGCAGATCTACAATCTTCTCCCTAAAATCCACTGAAAGCTCTTTAGTCTTTCCATGTTGAAGAGTTTGGACTCCGACTGATAGACTGAGTCTGTGGACAGGTGAGTAGTTCAAACATGAGTTTTTGATTCAGGCGACAGGCTGGTTAGGAGTCTGACTGGTCTGTGTGAACCAGAACTCTTAATTGTTACTTGGGAATCAAATACTTATCTCCCTTAATGAAATGCAAATAAGTAAAAATCCTTTTTTTGAAGTGGATTTTTAAAATTTTCGTTGTGATTTTGTCTCACGGTTAAAATGAACCTACCATGAGTACGGCAGACTGTCAATTGCTTTTTTTCGGTGGGCAAACCTACAAAATCAGTAAAGGATTAAACACTACTTTTCTCCACGGGTCCATGCCTGAGCTTTCAGGCTTTTTATATGAAGAAAATGTGCGATTCTGAGTCTGACAGTCTTACTCCACTTAAAGTTGTGTCTTGTAAAATTCTGTGGAAACAACTGGACTTGATTCTGCAGATCTGCTTGAGAATTTGCTGCTTCTTTTCCTGCATTGCTGTTGGGCATTTTCCCACCCCATTCTTAAAGTCAATACTTTATCAAAAGAGAGGTTATGCCATCAAAAAACCAAATTGCCTGAACAGGTCGTTAGCATTTCTTTTTGGCACCAGCTTAGTAAGCTGATTCTCTTTAAAGCTCACCCTGAGGCTCCGACGTTCCAGGGCTGCTCATTCCTGGTCCAGTCAGATGTCTCCACATTCTGATTGAAGGAATTATCACGGAGAGCTGGAAAACAGGCAGGGTGGTAGATTGCGAGGACCAGGAATGAGCAGCCCTGGAACCATCTTAAACGTGTCTTTGGTTCCTCTCTAATAGACTATGGTTTTGGTGCCATGGTGTAAACATTACAGCTGCACTTGAAGCCACTAATCAATGTTATTCATTGAGAATGGTGTGCCTGGGGAATGCAAGAATATTAGAATAAATGATACAGAAACACAGTTACTGAAAAAAGTTGAACTGTTTTTGCTGCTCTTACTGTTAGTGCACCAGTTTGGATGAATGGTAGCTTGCTAACACATTTGACAAGTCCAATGCTTGTATTCTATAAAAAAAAACTGAGTAGTTGTGTTAAACTTAGACAAAGAGAACTTTGTCAGATTGAATGAAAATGTGTCAGCTTTACCATTCTAATGTTAAGGAGAGATGCAGTTTGAGATGATTTTAGCAACTGGCATTATTACAGTTCTCATCTGAAGGGAAGCCAAAGAAAACCCTCGTTTATGAGCACAACTGCTGTATCCAGAAGAGCACTGCACCATGTAACCAAAGACATCAGACTTTGAAAAGGTGTCATTTTCTTTAGTATGCTGAACAGTACATTAGAGGGGACTAAATTCGGCAGCTGTTTTTGATCTCCCATTTTAAAACCTTTGACATTCGTCCAGAAGCCACAAGTGACCCTAATCTCACAGCCGAGTGAGTCGCCAAAACTTGTTTTGCATCACACTGACCAGAAAAAGATTATCCCAGCATAAAACCAATTTAGAACTGAAGACGCCCTTCATCCTAACTCAAAGAAGTGCCTACCATGCCATCAAACAAATGAAGCATGAAAACTAGGGGCGTACTGATTCATTTTCACAGCAATTCAAATTAACATCATAATTTGTGGTTTCTTTTAAATTCATGGTGGATACTGGTTCATTCTGAGCGATCCGATTGGATCCGATTCACTGACCTAAAATGGATCCAGGATGTCTTTATCCAAACCTTCAACAGTGTGACTCAGAGATAAATACCTGGTACTAAACAGTGCCGGTGAAGTTTTCCAGATTCTTGTATTTCTTCAAGATAATCAAGTGTAAATGAAATGTGTTCAAACAAACAAGTAAACAAGAATGAATGTCAAATCCATTCACATTTGAGTTTGATTAAGTTCAGCCCACTGTTGTTTTTCCACCAGCAGCCATGCCTCTGTCAGTCTGCCCCAGGGCAGCTGTGGTTACATCTATAGTTCACCATCATCAAGTATGAATGAATGATGGATATACATGGTAAGCGTTTTGACCATCTGGAAAAGCACAGAAAAATCTAATCCATTATGATTATTGTTATTATTCAACATATCAGAGGCGCGCTATTGGACTGTGATCATGTGACTTTTAGCTGAGTAAGTTCAGTGAACTCATCGTTGGAGAAGATCTTAGCTTCACAACATAAAGCACATTGTGGTCACAAAGGGATGGAGATGTGGTTCTAAGTCATGCTCGGTTCAAGCTACGAAGGTCAAAGTGAGCCAAAAAAAATAGTTCCCCACATTGTGATATCACCGCCATCATGCATAAGCTGTTGATAGAGGGGAAGAGGGTTCATTCAGGTTTATCTTAATGTCAATCAAAACTTGTCAGAACATCAGTTCTTGTGTTGTTCGGTTTTGTTTGTGTGAACTGTTGCTTCTCTTTCCCGCTCCCAGTTGACAGAAGTGTAGATCTTCAGTTGCTGTAACGTCTCTGCTTCAGGGTTCACCTCTAACCCATTCAGAGATTCTGCCCACTTGGATTGGATCAAGTGGTTATTTCAATCAGTTTTGCCTTCTCTTGATCTCTAATATGAATCTGGCACATTTATAACACAACTCTTTCCTTGTTGGAAACAGAAACAGAAGATCTGTAGTTTTTGATAAACTAATATTAACCAGCTCTTATTGTATAAAGAACAGAAAATGTTCAAACAAATCTCTTTAACCCTCATTTCCTCTTTCTAAAGCTCAGTTTGATTTCAGCAAGTCATCTTCACATCACCAATGTACTGAGCTGTGGTTCTTTGATTAGCCAGGGGTATGTCTAATATGAAGCAACTAAAGATCTGAAGTACTGCTGCTGTAAACCAGCAGAGGTGAGGTTTGAACTGTCCACCACAATAACCCGATTACCAGCTGTATTTATGAACACATTCCTTTCAGCCATTAAGCTGAAATTCCTCTGAAGATTAGAAACACCATGAATCCTATAAGCCTAATTATACCAGAGCACAAACCGGGCTGCTAGGGAGAAAAAGACACTTTTCAGGCCAATTAAAGTAGAAAAGGTCAAAATGGTCTGTGCTTTTGGAGTGGAACAACTAAGCTGGTGATGATTCTTAGAAAAAATCCTTTTACTTTTTCTGAACACGGCAAAGACATTATAGGAATTAGACTTTTGCAGCAGGCTGCACAGTGCTGTAGTGGTTAAGACTCTCGCCTCGCAGCTGGGATCTTTCTGTGTGGAGCTTGCTTCTTCTCCTTGTGCATGTGTGGGTTTTCTCCAGACTCCCACTTCCTCCCACAGTCCAAAAACAGGCATCATAGGTCATTTGACGAGTCTAAGTCATCTCTAAGGTGTGAATTTGAGCATGTATGTCTCTATGTTGCTTTGTGATGCACTGCCAAACCATTCAGGATGTCCTCCCACCTTCGCCCGACACTGGCTGGTATAGGCCCCAGCATCTCCATTACCCTTAAACGGGTTAAGCGGGTTTGGAACATGGACAGATGGACTTTTGGAGCCAGAAAATGTCCTTTGGTCTGCAACTTTTAACGCCAAAAAGAGCCATTGGTTCAGTTTCTGTCTGACCAAAAACCAGAGCCACAAAGTCCCACTTCACTGTTTAGAAAGATACACTTTATTGATGTTTTTGTGGCCATTAAGCCATTCCTTTAGAAACAGCTTTTAAATATTTACAATATTTGAATTATTGTATAGATTTCTATACGTATAATAATTTAAACTTCTTTTAGTTTTGACTGCAGCTCATACACCATCCTTTCAAAATAAAACACACTCAGCCTGTGTCAAATACGATCCTGCTGCTGCAGCAGATCGACTTGAATTAAGACTGTAAGTCAAACATGGACTTTTCTATCATTATGACTTTGATGCGCCTTCGTTCTTCTTCTCCTCTTACTATTCAATCTAATCATGACAACAATGATGGAGCCACATGTAACTCCAGAGCCTCGGCTTGCAGACCCCTGGTTTAGACTTGAGTTCCAGTCTTTTTAAAGCCACGACAGTGTGATTGTTGATGCACAGACGTCTTGTTTTTCCAGATGCAGTCAGGTTTTAAATGAGCTAGCATAGCATGGATTGTTTCTCTTAGCAGCATCAGCCGACAGTGGAGCACTTTCATTTTGTACATGACTTGGGTGTGTTTGGTCTTGTGTCCTCAGAGCAATAAAGAGTGATCATCCTTGTCCTAGCAACCAGACTGAGGTTTTTTGTGTTCTGCATAGCTCAAAAACAGAGGGCATTGAAGGGTTTTTATCCTTTTCCACATTTAGAGCATCGTGCTTTGTCCTCCTCGTGTTTTGGCTTCTGTTAATCAGTGACATTGCAGCTTCACCGCCTCCTCCTCCACCTCCTCTGCTTCCTCTGCCTCTCGTCTTGTGTGAAAGCAGAACTTGCTGTCGTTTGTTTTCTCCTCTTGCATACTTACTTCCTCTCCCTCGTTTTTTTCATGCTGTATCAGAAGCATAGCTGTAGACTGTCACCTTGACTCGTACGCTGCGGTTCAGCTGCTCATGGCAGGAAGCAGAGCGGCTGTGCAGGGGCGGAAAAGCCACGAGAAATGACTTTACCAGACTCACCAGTGTTTACCATCGGCTGGTTGAGTCTCTGACTGTAAAAGATCACTCTGATTCTAGACTGTTTGGAGGAACGAGAAAACAATTGTTTAATTTGACAAGAAATGAAATAGTTTTCACTATAAAAATCTAAATTGAAGGAAGAACTTGTAGGAAATGTAAGCATGTCCAATTGAGGGTCTGTGCTTTAAACTGCTGTTTTTGTCTGTAAGTTAAAATTCTGTGAGTTGTTATGATGCAGAGAGCTTGAATGGTCAAGCTAGTGGTTTTAAAGACCCACTCCAATGAAAACTGTGTTTTTAACATGTTCTTGTAGCACTTTTCTGATGATGAGAGCCATTTGTACTGAAAATTAAGGTTAAAACAGCATTTCTGAGTCTTTATTCCTTCAAATTGTTGTGAATCAGAAGCAGATGAAAAAAAATGCAGTTTGACAAAGCCTGTAGATGTGATGTCTAAACTACCATCGGTGGTCTACAATCTCCCTGCTCTTAACTCTCAGCAACGGGGAGGGTAAGGGGCTGCGGTTACTCCGCCCCAACAGCCCCACCCACATCTCAGAAATTTCTAATTTCCTGCCACTTTGTCAAAACTATGTCCTAAAAAATGACTCAGGTTTTCTGATTTTGGCTAAAAACACTGTAATCACAATTAAAAGCCCACTGGGGACACTTTAAAAACACGATAGATCAAAGATGGTCGGAGTGGGACATTAAGATTCTATTTTAACCCTTTGAGCTGAAGCACATTTTAAAACAAAAGTTTACCAGATAACCACCATTTACTCCACAGGAAATGCTTCATCCTATTAGGAAAATAATAGCACTAAGCATGATTTGAAAACCAAAATACTGCGGTGGACATGACTTATATTAGTTTAACATGTTTGAAAAAAATTTAGCTTAGAAATTGCACATTAGCTGTGGCGGGATCTTTTTTGGCGTGATCAGTAGGTATGGGCGATATCTTGGCACCATTATTGGTACCAGCCGATATTTGCATAGTTTGAGATTTTCAGTGTCGGCCTGTGAATTGTCACCGGTTTATGCTACCAATGTTTTTTTTTTTTTTTTTTTTAACTTTGACCGGTGGTCACAGTAGGAGAAGCACTGTGTTCACGAATGTGTACCGTCATAGTCTCTAATTGTTCTGACTGTTTTCAGGTTAAGTTTTGACAGGGATACATATTGTTCTTATTAGATCCCTGGCAATGGCAAGCTTATGTTTTAAATGAATGGTCTGAATATTTTCAAATATATTTTCAAAGATTTCAGGTTGTTCCTATGAGATCCCATGCTGTATGTTTAAAAAAGTTAAGTACTGTGTGATTGTACAGTAAAAGATCAGTTGTGCATAAAAAAAAGACATCTAAACTTTGTATTATTGTAGACTCTTAAATATTGGTATTAGCAAAGATCGGCCACAGTTTCAGGGAAAAGATCAGTAATGGGTATGGACTGGAAAAAGTGACATCAGCCCATCCCTAGTTCACAGAAAGTTGTTAAATCCTTTCTGTCGGGTTTACTTTACCCATTTTCCTAGTTTTAGAAGTCTCACTATGTGGACAAAAAATTTGAGGTAGCTGTGCTTATTTTAGTTGGGTCCATTTAATGCTGTACTGGAAAGGGTTGGATTTGGGTTTGCCACACCCCCCTGGTGGATACTTGATGCGTTTAACTTTAGTTACTTTTCCTTTCAATAAGGCTTCAGTCTGGAAGTTACAGGGTTGCTGCTTGGACTTCACGTTTATCAAAAATAGCATGGAATACATTGTTTTGTGAATGAATAAATCCACATTTGTAGCTTTCACCCTTTGAAACAGAGAAATCAGTGCATCAATTACACAAAAATGACTTTTCACTCAGCTCATTAAAAAAGCACAAGCGTGCAGCAGCAGGAAAGCCTTTGATGCTAACAAGATTTTTGTTTGCAGAGAGATGAAGTGACTGTGCTGTGACAGAAGCACAGTGAAGGGAGTGTCATCATCCAGGATGTTTTTGTCTTGTTTGGATGGCAGAAGATGGATGGATGTACGTATGATGCTTGAAGGGTCAGGCCACAATGAAAGTTAACACAGCAAATGGAAACAAGACTGATTCAGGAAAATCTGAATTATCTGTAGTTGTTTATATTTTGCAAGAATTACGTGTTTTTCTTCAGTATTTTTCATGTAAATAATTGAGAGGACTCGGTACTCTCTTTGCTGAACAGCATACTTTATATACAGGCTTGAATACGTCTGTAAATGTTATTTTTACCTTCCTTTAAATAGAAATAATTATGTGTTTTAAGCAAAGTGAAGCAGCAGAATACCAGAAAGACTCCGCAAAGCTCCCACCAGCTCTGTGCTGTCATTAGGAAGTAAATCCTTTATTTCCTAATCTTTTCTCTTCCTCATCCCCCCTTTATGCTGCTGAGACCCTTCACAACGTATAGCAGTTTTATAACCTTAAAAAACATTTGTTGCTCATTGTAACAGTTGTTTGTTTCTAGAACTTTTGGTGCTGGAATAAAGCATTGACAGAAGTTTGTTTTCCACCAGAAGAGACCTTCAGCTGCATGACACTGACGTGGAAACGTGGCAGGCAGCGTGCATTGTGGAAAATCACTCATTTTCTCCCAGCTGCAGAGCTCGGTCAGCTTTATGTTCCCTCAGAAACATGGTGTGTGCATGTGTCAGACGCAGCATTGGCTCTGTGAGGATTCCAATGAATCTCGACGTCTGTTTCCCTCCAAGCAGCCTGCTGTTGCCCTGTTGGGGCTTATTGGCTAAGCGACTCATCTCAATTTTCTCTGACAAGCTTCAGCTTAAAGTGGCCCCTCGGAATTAAACGTGAATCTCTTCAAGTGGTTTTTACTTGTAGAAAATCAGAAAGAGTTTGAGGCTTGTCAGTGATTGATTTCAAATTGTCCATTTCTCCATGAAATCCACAACAGGAAGTGCTGAGATTCAGCTGTGGCCCCTGATGCAACCTCTGTTTGCATGAGCAAAAGTAAAAAGTTTTTTTTTTTTTTGTATGTATGGTTCTTCCAGCTGCACCTCTCTGAGTCTTTCTGCTCTGCAGCAGCGCTCTACATTTATTGTTTGTGGTTTTACTTTGTAACATGGAGGGTGAAGAGTTCAGTGAGCGTGAACTGTTCAAGCTGCTCTGAAGCAGCAGCAGATAGAGAACCACAGCAGAGGGGAAACCCTTTCTGATGTCAGAGTAGTGAGTGTTTTCCATCCTCTGTTCTCAGGAGCAGCCAAAGATCATTGAACCGCTGGACTATGAGGCCGTGGTTTTTCAGAGAAAAGCCCAGATCCACAGCGACCCCCACAGAGACCTGCTGCTCTGCCCAGTCGATGACGTCTCGGTGAGTCTCCGCCCTTCTCCCCCGAGCAGACATTCTCTACCCTCTCCTCTCCCTTCTCTGTGATGCTGGGCTGTACACATTGTTTTGATTTTTAACCTCATTGCTTCAGTTTCCTCTGATGCTGTTTTCATTTAGAAAAGTAAATGAATAGTTTTTTTGTCAAAGCACATTTTGTTTATGTTTAATTCTTTGCTACAATTTAGGCATCATGCATCGACTGTATATGAGATATACAGTCAATGCATGATGTGTGGAGGATGCAAAAAATATTTTTAGCAAGTTCACCAAGAGTCAAACTGTCAACTGTTACATCCAGCTGTTGATGCTGAAGGTGGATCTGCAAGCCTTCATGCATTTCTCTAAATGAAGTAGAATTTTTTTTTGCATACAAAGCCATGAAAGTTACAAACAACTGAATATCTACATCTACATCTATATCTATATATATCCTTCCCTCTCTCTCTTTTTTTCCCGCTCTCTCTCTATCTATATATGTATATTGTTTCCTGACCCCCTGCTGGAATGTTCTCTGCCAAAGTTAGACTTGTTTTTCAAGGATCCGTCATTGCTGTTTTTGACCTTGTTTCTCCTGTAAGGAGATTTTTCTGGATTTTAGAAAGTCTTTAATGATATTATGATGCCTACATAATGAAATCTCAACATTTCGGATATCCAGAAATATCTTTCATCATCTGGAACTTTGATATAACCGTTCTGATGAAGGTTTAATGACTAATCATGTAATGCTTTACGTATTTCAGCGAAACACATCACTTTCTTATTTAAAGCCCTGCATTTTGATGATGTTTGGATGCCAATCAGCCTGGTGTTTATTTTTAAGAAACTGTATTGAAATGACATGGCACTGATGCAGCTGCTGTTGTAGGGTTCATGCATGAGTCATGTCTTTTATTGATGTGTGATGAATACTTTCTGTCAGAAAGGTAATAGTTTGATGTCTAATATGAACAGATGAATGATGCTGTACTGATTAAACTATATCTTAAAAATAGCTTTTTAATACATTTAACTGTGACTGATAAACTAGCACTTTAGTAACCTCCAACAACCTAACTTCCATTCTCTCACAGGAACATTGT
Organism: Adrianichthys oophorus; assembly: GCA_036245035.1. Lineage (NCBI taxonomy): Eukaryota > Metazoa > Chordata > Actinopteri > Beloniformes > Adrianichthyidae > Adrianichthys > Adrianichthys oophorus. The sequence goes on from BSAI01000147.1 coordinate 744,568, forward strand.
TCAGCTCTCATCCATTTCTCTTATTCTCTGATCCCTCAATCTAGAAACCGATTTACATAAACCGACCCGGATTACTTAAAAGAGCCGCTTGTTGCGTTTCTCCTCCTCTTTGGACCTCTGGCAGAAGCTTTTTTTTCAGTGAAGGGCAGGAAACTGCTGGACTCCACAAAAATGAAAACCGTCTTTGGTCCAAATAATGATTCTCTTTCTCCACAGTCTCAGCTCTTTTATGTAGCACTTTCATTACTTCCATTTTCCCAATTCAGTAAATGTTTAGTGCAGCTGAGTCATCGGCTTTTACTATAAAAGAGCACTTTATTGTGAAATTTTGTTTGGTGAGTTTAACCAAGGGTTGGTTCTGCAACCTTTAAAGTCCCATTCCAACTATATATTTTCTATTGTAACATGATTCTCATAATTATAATTATGCCGTTTTTAGCCTAAATCAAAAAGCCTTTGTCGTTTTTCAGACATATTTTCTGCAGAGCAGAGTTTAACCTCAACTCAATCTCAGGACGGCAGGCAGATGTTTCTGCTTTAGTCCCGTCAAGCACATCTGTCTGTGTGTGTAACTAGTGACCAACACCAAATCAGAGACATAACCAACACCTGGCTGTGCTTTTATTGTGTCAGAGACGACACCACCCTTTCCAAATAAGGTGAGCTACCAACCAGTGAACCTCACAGACACCTGTGAATCACAACTGACAAACTGGAAATGAACCTTCAGGACTTTCTCTTTAGGCTTAAAGAGAGCCGGATACTTGACTCTTGGACCGAAACCTTTGTGTTTATAATGTTTTGCTTGTTGTGTTATATCTTGTGTCTGACAATCAATTAGTTGTTTGACTTTTTTGTGGCGTTTTTTACTCACACACTCTGGGCTCTTCGAGACAAGCGTTACATGTGTCTTTGGTTTTTGCAGGAGTCTCAGATCCCCCGGCAGAGGAGGACCGTTGTTCCCTCTGTTCCTCAGAATGCCGATCGGGAAGCTAAGAGTCTGTTTGCCAAAGAGGTAAGCTAATCCTTTGGTGGTAAAGAGAAACCCTGATGCTTGTTGGAGAAAAGGAGCTGCCTCCTCATAACAAAGCAAATCTTCTTCATTTGACTTCAGTTTAGGTTTTTTGTTAAATCTCAGCAGAAATATTCTGATTTCATCTCTCACAATGGTGTTAAAGTAAACTGAAGTTCACTCACTACATGTTCATCTGGGAACATGTCATCTCTGTGTTTGGAAAAAAATGTTAGGAAAACACCTGGAAGGTTTAAAGAGTCTTTTAGCTGATCTGCAGGCATGTTGTGGATTTAAAAGCCTGCAAATATCCGATTTAATCTGTGTTTCCCCTGTTAATCCAACTCTGCTTGTTTTTTTTTTGACAGTGCATCAAGATGTACAACTCGGACTGGCGTGTTATCAACTACAAATATGAGGCGTACTCGGGTGATTTCCGCATGCTGCCCAGGTACGGAGGCTAAAACAAAAACAGGCTCTGATGTGCAAACGTATAAACAGATCTTTTTGTTGTGGTATTATGGTTCTTGGATTTTTTTGTGGGTTTCTGCTGCTGCTGCTCCTTCCACACAAAGGAAATGGGGCAAAAATAAATGCAAGACTGAACCGGACTTTGCAAGAGCATTTTTAATTTTCACATCCTCTTTTCTTGTGGGAAGGATTGATCCTGCTATAAACTATCAGTTGTTTTATATCATCTTCAAATGATCACACAGACAAATCAAAGGATTCAATTTGGTTTAAGATTTCAAATAAGTTAAAGCCAAAATGTTGATTTAAAAATGTAATATTTATGGAAAATTAAAGGTTTTAGCCTCAATACATCAAGTTTCATCAAATGTTTGTTCAGAAAACATTCTCCTTTTAACCCTGTTGCCACCCAAACTTCATCTGTGATAAAAGCTGGTTAATGTTTTGACTTTATTTCTGTTTTTCTCAGCAAAGGCCTGAAGTCAGACAAGCTGCCGACTCACGTGTTTGAGATTGACGAAGACGCTAAAGACGAGGTGCGTGGATGCTTTGCATGTCGTTGCATCAGAGACATCGATGTCTGCAGGCAGGATGAGTCGGCTGTTATGGAAGGACTAGGCCATTTTCACTGAAAGCACCACGGGCTTTTGAGATGCTTAGTAATTAGATTAATTTGATCATTTTCAGTGGCTTGAAAAGATTCAGTAGTTCAGCATGGCACGCTGCCCTGGGAATAGCAGCAGAGCTTTGCTCTTTGCTTGTTTACTTTAGAGGGAACTGTGAGCCTGGATGACTTATGGTTTGTCAGTCCCCTTGGGTCCTTCCCCCTGTAAAAGAGCTGCAGACACTGAAACAGAAGCCTTATGCAGACTATAAAAAGCTCCCCCTCCCCTCCTGTCACGCTGCACAGAGATAAACTTGGAGAACACATTTATTTGATTAAAAAATGGCTGCCTTTGAGGGCAGATTACATGGATGTTACCTCTCAAAGCATCAGCACCACCAGCCAGACTCCAGTAAACAAGTGAGTCAGGTGGGAGCTGATTGAGGTAAGAATGGTAGGAGCACCTGGAGATCCAATAAAACTGCAGACTGGAGTTGGTTTGCAGAGGAGAAACAGCTCTGCATGCTTTTTCCTTTGGGTGATCGCATGTGAACCTCTAAAGTTTATCCAGTGAGCTTCTGCAATAGGGAAGCAGGAAACATGTATTGCTGTTTAGGAAGCCTGTTCTGACTGATTCCCTGTGTTGTCAGGACTCGTCATCACTTTGCTCTCAGAGGGGGGGTGTCTTGAAGCAGGGCTGGCTTCAGAAAGCCAACATCAACAGCAGCCTGTCTGTCTCCATGAGGGTGAGTCAGCACTCTCCTCCCAACAAGAAGACTGAGCTCTGAAAGGATGAAACATGAAAAAAGTCATTGACAGAAAATAAATCGATTTCTCTTGTACAGAGCTTTAAATGTTTTTATGTGGATTTCAGGTGTTCAAGCGCAGATACTTCTACCTATCTCAGCTCCCCGATGGCTCTTACATCCTCAACTCCTACAAAGATGAGAAAAACTGCAAGGAAACCAAAGGCTCCATCTATCTGGATTCCTGCATCGATGTCACCCAGGTGAAAGCTCAGATCTTCAGTCTGTCTGACCCTCTGCTCTGTGTGGGTTTGTGCCCTTTTCATGAGCTGTCGTACTTCTAGTCTGCACGCTCAAGAGGCTTTGATTGGACAGATTTACGGCGGCATTCCTCTGACTGTAGCCTAGAGGGCTGCTGCTGTCTGCTCGTGGCACAGGGTGGCACCCACTTCAGGTCCACTCATTGTCCTGCCGGGAAGCTTTTACCGTTATTAATGCCCACAAAGGAGGCCTGAGCAGCCATTGTGTTTAATGGTTTGATCTTGAGTGTTGTTTCAAATGCAAAGCAGGTCTGCTAGCCTGCATTTAACCTTGATGTTTTCAATAAACTTTTCAATCATTTTTGTTCACTTGTTTCCATTCTTTTGCTTTAGATTTACATCATTTTTTTTTGCCTGTTATCACCACAAGTTAGTATTTCAGGGTGAAGTTTGCTGTAGATCAACAGCAAGATAAATAATCATATTTTATACTATTCTATTTCCTTCCTATTTGTAAACATGAAGGCCAAAAATGTGGGTAATATCTTTAAGTCTGTAGTCTGTAGATGCACATTTTTCAGCTCATAATTATCACTTAATTTTTGTTATCAAACCCACAGGTCGTTATAGAGGAAACCTGTCTAATATCATGGCAAGTTCAAGTTAAGCCTTATCTGTTGGCCAGCTTCAGAAAACTGGGAAACAAGTTAGCTCCAATCAATTCAGGCTCAAACCATAGCCCTCCCTCTTCCGTGTTTTACAGAAGACGTTTTATCCTTCCAGGCCTTTCTGTTAAGGGGCATTTCATCATTTAACTTTCCCTATGAGGCCTGTGCTGTGAGAGCTTAAACTTTTCTTTTCGCTCTATGCTCTGATTTTGGGTTAAATTATCTGGGATGTTTACTGCTGTGAAGATTAGATAGTTGTTCTTTTGAAAGTTAACTTTTTCAGAGTGGAGTATGGTAACTCAAAATGTGTTACTACTCTGTCATATTTCTTGATTGATTCTCAACTGAAACCAACAAAACTTCTGTTCTGACTGAAGTCTGTTTATCTGCCATCCTCCAGAGTAAGAGTGTTTATTATTACACAAAAAGGCTGATAAATATAGCTTTTTTGATTAAAAAAACATAAAAAGGTACATGTTGTCATTTATTATTGCATTATGTTGCAATAAATATTTTATGCAAACAAAAAACACTCTTAATTTGAGTATTGCAGTCGTTCTGCTCCAGTAAAGTTACCTGATAAATCTTTTTGTTCTGCAGAGTCCGAGGATGCGGCGTAACGGGTTCGAGCTGAAGATGCAGGATCGCTACAGCCACTTCCTGGCTGCAGACACTGAAGCAGAGATGGAGGACTGGGTGATCACCCTCAAACAGGCGCTGCAGAGCAGCACTGAAGCGGGTCAGGATAAGAAGAACGGGGCAGAGGCTCTGGACTATGCTGCAGGTGGGCTGCAGCTGTTTTCTCCAGTCTTTGTTCAACAGGTCTTTTTTTTTTTTTTAAAGAATGGTTTTAAGATGTTATATAGAATGGATCTGGCTCATCAGCTTTGATGAAGGCCTGGGGGAATGTGCACAAATACACAGGATTTACAGTGCCATCAGACTTGCTCTTGGACAAAAAAAACCAAAATGTATTTATTCAGAAATAGAATGTGTAAGTGACCACCTCTAACACGACTTCTGGGATTTATTTATTCCTGATGTTTTTTTACCCATACGTGATTTTTGTTTTGTTCGTCAGAGGATGACATCTCCAGCCAGGGTAAAGGAGAAAGCCCACATGAGAGCCAGGGGAGGAGCTTACACAGTGAACTCACTAAGGTATCAAGCGTGCACAATAACAGAAACCCTGTTTATACAAAGCAATGTGATTTAGAAAGACTTCACTTGGTTGGTTGAATCATAACAGCAAACTTATTTAAATTATGCTTGAAATTCTTGAAATGAAAAACCCACTCCAATGAAATGGTGTTTAATATGTTCTTGTAGTGTTTTTCTCATGATGGAGAACATCACATTGTGGTGAATTGAGAGCAGACAAATAAATGCCATTTGAAAAAACTTGAAGTTGCTTTGCATCAGCGACTGTCAGCAGGCCAGATGTTCACCGCTCCCTTCTGATGCATTCACTTGTAGACAAACGGATCCATGAACGTCTTTGTTTTCCTCCTCTGAGCTGGAGTCTGGATCAGAACTGTACAGCTGGATAGCTCCAATATTGCTCACCATTTTTGTTGCACTGATAATGTTAGATTGGAGTTGTGAGGGACTGTAAGATAGAGAGTGTAAACAAAGGGATGATGGGAAATAAGAGAAGACTTACTGCGCACCAACAGTTCTGGCCACTCAGAGGTGAATTTCTAATGAACTCCAGGCGCTCTGCAGAAACTATGTCCTAGAAAACAACACAGAATTTTTATTTTGGCTAAAAACAACAAAATCATAATTAACAGACCACTGGGAACGCAAAATATATCAGAAGATAATAGGAGTTGGTTTTTAAAGAATGAAAAAGATGAGCAGTGCTACAAATGCCAAAAGCAGACTTGCATCCAGACACAGAACTCCTGTCAGAGTTTGTGACAGACTCAGGAGTGGAGCCCCCCAGTGACAAACCACAACCATGACCAGAACCGAAGGACCTCTGCACTCAGACACGGTTTAGCAAACGCCACACAGCTGCAGGTCCGTTCACCAGATGTGAGGGTACCAGGGTTTCCAGACAAACCATTCACAACTGACTCCACCGCTTTGACTGGAACGACAGACGACTGTTACAGGTGACTCCACTGACACAAAGACACCGCCGTGAACGTTTGCAGTACAAGACCATGTGACCCGGACAACGCAGTAATGGTCTGCCGTCCTGTTCACTGATGAGTGTCGGATCAGCTTGCACAGGAACGATGGTCGTCAGTGTTGATGGAGAAGATATTCCGATGTCAACATGGTCCCCCGGGTTCTCTTTGGTGGAGGAGGTCCATCAGTCTGGACAGACATCACCAGACAGAGCAAAACTGATCTGGTTCTTGTAGACGGTCCAGTCACTGCAGGTTCTAACCTCAGAGACATCATAGAATCATCATCATCCCCCAATTCGACCAGAACACCCCCAACTTTCTGTTCATGGATGATAACGCTCCACCACATGGTACCGGAATCATCACAGCTGATATGACCAGCAATGACCTCTGACCTAAACCCCATAGAGCAGGTCTGGGACCAGCTGAAGCAGAGATGGTTGATCAGACCCCGCCCCCAAGCGACCTGCAGAACTGCATGGAGAACTTGTGGAACTCCTCTGAACAACATCATGAGTCTACGGCGCTGTCATTGCAGCAAATGATGGAAATCCCTGCTACTGACACGATCAATGTTTGGGATTTGGGAATATTTTTCTTTCTTCATTTTAGTGTAATAAATATCAAACTAATACAAATTGTGTTTCTACTCACTCATTCTTAGTAATATCAAAGAGAACTTTATTGTATTTTCATTAAAATTTAAACCAAATAGGAAAATTACTGATGTAAATAACAATATCACCAATTAATTGTGAGTAGTGAAATTCTTGACCTCTTCAATGCAGGGTAGTGGTGGTGTATTTTTAAATTTGAGTAGAATCAATCTGTGGTCAGGAAAGGAGCAAATGTATTTTGTTTTTGGGGTCACATCATATTAAAAGTGAGTTAAAACTACATTTCTAAATTGCAGGATTTTATGAAGGTTAGTGTCTGGAATATAGCGCCTCATGCAACAACTGGGACGAGCACTCGTAGCAGAGCAGTGCTGCTGCTTGAGCTGTGAGTTTGTGTTGCCTTAGTGTTTATAAAGCATTCTGTTTGGCTGTCTGTGCTCTGGGCCTCAGCTGCAGCTGCAGTCTATCTGCACAGAGAACTGAGCTCATGAGCACTTTCGCTGTGACCTGAGGGCTTAGTTAGCTTTCCATGCTTCTCTGCGCTGTGGTTAGCGCCCTTGCCTCACAGCAAGAATGCCCCCCGGTTCAAGTCCCGGCTGGGGGACCTTTGTGTGGAGTTTGCATGTTCTCTTGCATGTGTGAGTTCCTACCCCCCCTACCATCCAAAAACATGCTTCGTAGGTTAATTGGTTTCTTTAAATTGTTCCTAGGTGTGAGTGTGTGGGTGTGTGATTGTGGTCCTTTGACAGATTGGCGACCTGTCTAGGGTGTACCCTGCCTTTGCCCACGAGTGGCCGGGTTAGGCTCCAGCACCCTTGAGACCCCAAAAGGGACAAAGCGGGTTTAGAAATTAGATGGATGCTCCTCTGCTGTCTGTCTGTTTTCGTCCTTTGGGGTTTGTCTGGAGAGAGGCGAGGGCACCATCTGTGTTTTTGTGCGGATCCTTCTCTGATACTGGAGAGCTGGCAGCATACAAATAATGAGACTTCTCTGATGATGATTGTAAACGTCTTTTTATGCTCCCTTGTTGATTTCCTTTAGTTTTCCAGAGAGACAGACCAGCTAAACAAGATGAACAGGAACGAAAACAGACAAAAGCTCTTCTGCCTCGATCCAGAGACTCAGGTAAAAAGGATTCTTCTTCTCAGAATGGATTCAGGTCAGAGTGGGTTGAGTCTCTGTCTGACGAACCGTCTTGTCTTCTCTCTGATACCCAGAGGCTGGACTTTTCCGGCATCGAGCCAGAGGTGAAACCTTTCGAGGAGCGTTTTGGCCGGCGGATAATGGTCAGCTGCCACGACCTCACCTTCAGTCTGCAGGGCTGCATTAATGAGAAGGCCAACGGCGAGCCCACCAATGTACACAAATCTTCTAATTTAAACCCACTCTTTACTATTTATGTAATTAAACTTGAAAGATGACTCCAATGTGGAGCAGCTTTCTGTCTCACAGCTGCTTTTAAAAATAGAGATCTTTAATCTTGAAACCTGATGTGGGAAGCTTCTGCCAGAGACTGAGGCAGCAAGACAGAAAATGCACCACAGCACAGAAGCAGTTAAATTACATCTACATTTACAGAACCTGACTTTCTGTTAGCACGCATGTATCCTCTTGTTCATCAGGGTAGCTTTAGCCCTGGTTTGCTCCCACAGGGAGGCAGGTGAGGTGAATCACAGCACTCATGTTCTCTGGAGTGCTGCTTCACACACAAACTTCCGTATTTCTGTCCCACAACAGTCCTGGACTGAAGGACCACATTATTTTCACTATTCTGTCTTTCTGTGCCGTTCAGCAAAAATGTAAAATACTCAGAAATTCACCAACATTTGTAAGCACCCAGTACCCAGTGAAAAAGAATGTTGGACATTCATTCAGAAAAAACCATCAGACTCCTAAGAATTTTAATCTATCGCCTCCTAACTCCTCACAGCGTCATTGGACGCTACTTAGTAAAGAATGTTGGTTTTAAAGTTTGTAGATTTTGAACAGCGTTAGCACTGCGAGCTCACAAAAGTGGTTTCCTTGTTGCTCACACATTTTTTTTTACCAGAAATGATATAAAAATTCAATACTTAACTCATTAGTTCAAGCTGGCTCAAGTGTTTTGATTGCCTAGGTGACCAAAAAACAACAGAAAAGCCGCCATTTTGACAAGCGTGGCTTTTTTTTTTTAACTGAATTTGTTGCGTGCAGCTCTGACCAGGCTGGCAGAGGCAGAAGGGGAGAGTGTGGGGCATGTGCATGGCGGGTAGCGCCTGCAGGTTACACAGCCCCGCTTCCGGCTTCAATTCACCATGGTCTCTCCAAAAAAACCCCAAAACAAAACAATCTAAACAGAGCAACCCGAAGCCTTTTTATGTTGTCTTACTGAAGGACCTGATTCTATCCTGAAATTTCTGACGACTGTTGCTCTCTGACTGCATGAACCAGAAGCCTGCATTGACTCAGCCTGTTTCAGAGCCAGAGGTCATAAAACATTAAGTTAGGCCTTTTTTTCCGCTTCTTCTTCCTCCTTCATCTGAGAGGCTGGTACAAGGAAGGATTGCAGTCATGCTTGTGGTCTGGAGGCATCAAACACTCCTCCCACTCTCATTTCATTCTTTCCATCCAATTTCTGACAAGTTTAAAGTGAACAGTCTGTCAAAAAGAAGCGTTTTGCTCCGCACTAATATCAGCGCGAGAAGGACTTTTCAAGCGTTTGTTTCTCTCAAAGTGTAAAAATGTTGCACTGCTGCAAATTAATCAGAAAGCAGTTTATTCTTTGGAACAACTGGATGAAACTGATGATGGATTTGTCTGTTTTTGAGGAAGACTTAAAACAACACAGATCTTTTCTGTTGGCCCAATATAAATGTATTTTAACAAAGAGATTTAAGTAAAATTGTAATTTCTTCTTTTATGAGTTTCCTTCAGAAATAAAAAAGTTTAACCCCTTGGCCCCTATTGATGCAAATATGCACACCACTTCTGCTCCAAATTTACCTGAACATCTATTGGACCTTGAAAGGAAAAAGCACATGTGATTTTTTTTTTTTCATAGCTGGAAATAAATTCAGGCGTCATGGGGATTAACCGTCTCACTTTAGTTTCACTTATGAAAGAAAGTCTTCAGGCATGTTTCTCCTGATTCCCAGGTGGAGCCATTCTTCATCAGCCTGGCGCTCTTTGACGTCTCCAAGAGCTGTAAAATCTCAGCAGACTTCCACGTGGACCTGAACCCGGCCTGCGTCCGGGAGATGCTGATCGACACCGCCGGGCAGTTGTCTCCTTCATCAGACTCAGAGGGTGGGGGCAGCACCGGTGGAGGTGGAGGAGCGGGGCTTCCGGTGAATGGAGAATCGGAGCGAGGAAACGGGCTTCCTGTTCTGCAGAGAGTGTCTGAAGCTCTGCTGCGTTTCCCCACACAGGTACAAACCTCTGAGGGTTCAGGCACTCAAGCAGATTAAAAAGCATCACAGATATAAAGACAACATATTTAAGATGAACAGAAGATAACATGATCTGTTTGAGTGTATTAGTGAGGAGGGTTTTCTCTGTTCAGATTTTATTTAGTTAAAATATGATAATTATTTACCAACCTTTAATCTGCATTTTCTGGTTCATGAAGCTCATCTTGCAGAATCAGTGCATCTCTGGCCTTCACACACAATGAAGAGCTCCGGAATTCTTTTCCTGAGTAAACGAGGTTCTGACCATCAAGTTAAAGCTTGATGAGTCCATGTATGTAAAAAACATGGGTGTTGTAGATCAGAAAAAATGTTCTGCATTTTAGCCTCAGTTTGTATTCAGCTGTAAAGTGTTTAATCAGTACCTTCAATCTAAAAGTAAATATTTATCTGAACGTATTTTGTTTTTTTTTGTTAAAAACATCTGTCTGATACTTTAAAATAACATTTAACCAAAAAATCAATAATACTGTAAAATTATTCCATCAAAATCCAAAATTCAATGAATTTGAACTTTTTGTAGCAAACAAAATTAAAAGTCAATAATTGCTCTGGGCGTTCATAAAATTATGAAGCTGTGAACCTAAATTGAAAACTTTTTCGTCATTTGGATCTTCGATTGTTTAAAAATGATCAAATGGGGAAAACGTTTGGAAAAAAATGATGGTTTCTGTATTCATGGTAAGGCGTAAGGAGAAAAAGCAGCAGACCTCCAACAGAGAGCAATGTCAGGACGTGATTCCTTGCTGCCTGAAGCTTCTGAAACAAATCAAAGGAGTCAAACGTAGCTGTGCTTTTTCTTAGCTCAGCAGCACCTGGGAAAGCTGGGCACAGACGAGACACAAACACACCCACAGCAGTGATTAGGGCTGAGCTGACCACGGTTTCATTTCGGTTCGCTGGTTGAAGGAAGCAGCCTCCACCCTCCTCAGCTCTGCAGCCGGTTTATTGTTGAATGTGCAGATGAAGATGGATGAGAGTGGGAGCGCTTCTGCATTTTTACTCATAAATTAGCAGTTTGGGACGCTGGTTACAGACTGTTCTTGGATGCCTGAGGCTGGCTCCATTTATGTTTTTTCCAGGAGTTTTGTTAGAAACTGGGATTTCTATTTTTGTGCATTGGGAGGACACAGCAGTCTCTTTGTGTGGCTTTTAGGAATTTTTCACCTTGTAATTTTTTAAAACTTCTTTTGCATTTGAACTATTGATTTTTCAGATTTCCTGTTTTATTTTGAAAGAACTCCAACTGTTGCTACCTGCTCTAATTTACTGCCATTACTGCATGTAAATACTGACTGATTGTAGTTCAGTTATTCATGTCTGAAATAATCCCGGTTTTTCTGCTTTGATTGTGATGTTCTTTAGCCATCTTCTCTGCTTCATGTCGTACCTGAAATTTGTGAGTCTGAACTGACACTTTCGGCCTGTCAGTGCATGTGAAGAATAGTTGTGGTTTACCTCGGCAGCTTCAGCCCATTCATTTGGTTTGTTTAAAGCCCCACTCTGATGAAAACTGTGTTTTTAATGTTTAGTAGCATGTTCTTGTGGCATTTTTCTCCTGATGGAGGATGTGTGTGAAGAAAATTAATCTTAAAATTACATTTCTGAGTCTTTCTTTATTCAAATTGTTGTGAATTGGGAACAGACAAAAAAATCCAGTTGCAGAAGAGTGTATTTGTGAAGTTGAAAATAGGCAGGACGGACCTCGAGCTCTCAGCAGTGGGAAGGGGAAGTGGGGGCGGGGTTGCTCCAAGCCAAAGATCCCGCCCACACCTCGAAGGTGAATTTCTAATGAACTCCTGTCGCTCTGCAGAAACTATGTCTTAGAAAATGACACAGGTTTTTTGATTTTGTCTAAAAGCGGCATCATCGTGATTAAAAGACCACTGGGAACACTTGTACAACAGATCAAAAGATGATCAGAGTGGAACTTTAACTGAACCATGGCTTTGAATTTGAGCTGAAAGGATTAAAATAATACAAACCTGCAGTCTGATTGATAGTTCTCCTCTTTACATCAGTGTGGCTTTTCTCTTTCTTTTAGAGAAAGTTTTGATAATTTAGGTCTCATCTCTCTGCAGGGGATCTTCTCTGTCACAAACCCCCATGCAGATATTTACCTGGTGGCCCGCGTGGAGAAGGTTCTGCAAAATGGCATCACTCACTGTGCAGAACCATATATCAAGACCTCCGACATGAGCAAGGTCTCGGGTTATTTAGATTTGGCACATTTACTGACAGTAAAATCTTGAAAAGGCTCTGGGTTTAACTTTGTGTTTTCTGCAGTCGGCACAAAAAGTCCTCAAAGCTGCTAAGCAGACGTGCCAGCGCTTGGGCAAGTACAGGATGCCGTTTGCTTGGGCAGCAAAGTAAGACAGGAGCACAAAGGTTTTAATGAAACATGAGTCCATCTGAATGATCTGTGCAGCAGGTGAGAGACTGGAGGTGTTTGTGTTCTGGTGCAGACAGGTGTTCAAAGACTCTCAGGGCAGCCTGGACACGGATGGGAAGTTTTCCTCTCTCTTCCGCCAGGACAGCAGCAAAATCTCCACGGACGACCTCCTGAAGCTGCTGGCAGAAATCAGGAAGTGAGTCGACAAAAAGCATTAAGAAATACCCGTAACCATGACAACTCCCTCTGTAAATGGCCCTCATAAAAGAACTTTAGTCTGAAAATGAGATGTTTCATTAAGTTTTCATCCTTATCTGTGGATTTAATTTTGTATAATTTGCAGACCTGAGAAGAGCAAACTTCAAACCATCCCTGGACAGCTGAATGTCACCATCGAGTGTGTGCCACCGGATTTCTCAAGTATGTGGTTACTCCAGCAAACCCCAGTGATTCCATTCGAATGTCTCTTTCTGACACCCTGATTGCTGAGATCAACAACAATAAAACAATAAATAACAATAAAATTCAAGATAAATGTTAGTAAAAACATACTTAGTATGATACAACCACCAGTAGTCCCCTTGCAGTTTTTCCTTTGGGTTCAGAAGAAGAAGATGGATGGACTTGGAGGGACCTGTTCATGTTTGATGTTTGACAAAAATTAAATGAAAATTGTTTGGAGGCTATGAGTGAAAGTCTTGTAAAGTCTATTAAAATCTGGTTTTGCATGGTTCTGATGGGAAAAGTTGAAGTTTTGTTTTGGCCCTCAGACACAGTAACGTCCTCCTACGTTCCCGTCAAACCCTTTGAGGACGGCTGTCAGCGGGTTTCAGTGGAAATCGAGGAGTTCCTCCCTGATGAAGCCAAATATAACTACCCTTTCACCACCTACAAGAACCAGATTTACCTCTACCCTCTGCAACTCAAATATGACAACCAGAAGGCCTTCACCAAGGTGGGGACCAGTAAACCAAACACACATGAAGCATAGATGGAGGATAAATGATCTGGTTCAATGGGTTATTCTCTCTGTTTTCAGCTCTAAACTCAACTGATATTCTTTCCTTTTCATCAGGCGCGAAACATCGCAGTCTGCATGCAGTTTAGAGATTCAGATGAAGAAGGAGCCACGCCGCTAAAGGTGAGTTTTGTGTCCCAGTGGAACAGTTACCTGATGTGAAAACTGGATGAAAGTTGTGTTTTACCAGGCAGATATTCAGACTGATATTCTTCTAAAGGAGAACAAAATCCTTTTGCTTCTTTCTCTGAGCTGAAACACCAGAAATTATTTTATTGTCTGTTAAAAATAAGATCGTGGAACTGTGCCCCTGAGGCTGTTGTGAGTCGTGACATCTGAAGTTGTCCTGTTCTGGTTCTGTTCTCCATTGGATCAGAGATCTTCTGTGTGGATGTTCACTTCCTGTGTTCAGATAGATTCCACCTGAGATGAATGAGATGAGATGATTTGCATGCACCAAGTACCTGATGGAAATGAATTTTGGACAGTGGACCCCCCCACCCCCACCCCCCCATCAACAGGAGAAACTACCTAGATTATTGAATGGGGCGAGAATCTCCTACGATTTCAAACGAGATTTTTCAGAATCTCCTAACGAAACCCGAACACACGTTCCGGGGATATCCAAGCGAAGTTTTAAAATGATTATGGGATGGCCACATGACCTACTGCTTAGTGCCCATTTTGTAGCAAAGTGAAAATTTGGCGATTTTTGCATTTTTCAACAATTGAAGAAAACAAAAGTTTTGTTTGTGTGATCTTCACAAAATTTCGCACACACACTACCAGTTTTAGTCTACAACCAAAAGGGAAGTTTTGTTGACTTTTGACATTGGTAATAGGAAGCCATCTTGGATTGAAAAAAAAATCACCTTTAGTATCTTCTATAAATTTAAACTTCTTTTATGGATTTTGATTTATTGCCTCATAATTCTTCAAGGAATCATTGGGAAGCTGCACTATATTACCCAAAAGTATTGGCTCCCCCATCTAAATGAGCACAATCAGGTGTCCTAATCACTTGGCTTGGCCACAGATGCATAAACTCATGCAGACTGTTTTCACAAACATCTATGAAAGAACGGGCCGCTCTCAGGAGTTTAGTGAATTCCAGCGTGGAACTGTCATACCACCTGTGTAACAAATCCAGTCTTGAAATGTCCTCGCTCCTAAATATTCCACAGTCAGCTGTCATCTCGATCATGACAAAATGGAAGAGTTTGGGAGCAACAGTTTGGAGCGGCCCCTTCCTCTTCCAACATGACTGTGCACCAGAGCACAAAGCAATGTCCATAAAGACATGGATGACAGAGTCTGGTGTGGATGAACGACTGGCCTGCACAGAGTCCTGACCTGAACCCCATAGAATAGTTTAGAGCGGAGACTGAGAGCCAGGCCTTCTCCACCAAAAATCAGTGTGTGACCTCACCGATGAGCTTTTGGAAGAATGGTCCAAAATTCCTATAAACACACTGATACCTCACACATACTCACTCTCATTCTTATAAACACAGCTCAACCTTGTGGACAGCCTTTTCCAGAAGAGTTAAAGCTGTAATAGTACTAACAGGTACCAATACTTTTGGTAATAGTAATAGTGTACTTTGAAACAAATCACACCTTCACAGTATACTTTTATTAAATACAGATCTATCTTTACAATATTTGCTACAAACAGATTGAAATCCACTGCATCACAGTTTTCCAGCAGACTCCTGGCTGTTTAAAGTACTCTTTGATTTAAGAACCAAACTACCGACTTCAAACGAGTATGTTTACATAGAAGCAGTTTCCACAAAGTAGCACAATCAGTCAAACATTCACATAAAAAAGTAATAAGATGCATCTAAGAAGAAATCTAAGAAGCTTAAAGAACGCTTGTTCTTTAAGCCAAAAACTCTTTAAGAGAACAAAGAAGCACACCAGACTCTCATGGGACCAGGCTAAGGCAACCGATTGTGATGCATTCTTTAAGCAATGTCTGTGGTTTGCTCAAGTTATGACATTAAGTTCAGAAAATCTGGAAGCGATGGTATCGCCTGTACCCCCATCCTGCATCAGCTTATCATGATCCCCCATCCTCGTTGCTGCTCCTTTCAGATGTGTTTCCATGCTGGTGCAGACTGAAGACCTAGTGAGCAGCAACAACACATCCAAAATGTGTATTTTTCCTTCCCTTTGCTGGAATTTGGTCTCCCACATGCAGTGTCTGTTACATCCATGGAAGCACTGTGAACACGCTTGAGGTTGCCTTACATCATAAAAGATGGTTGAGAACAAAGTGATTTAGGTTGTATTAAACCTTCTATGATCAGGCAATTTATTTTATAACAGATTAAAGTGGTAGTGATAATAAAAATCTGCATTTGACTAATCTTCACATTGTGTATGATATTAAAAATCCACACAAACAAGTCTTGTTTGTCTGTAAAATGAATGTGTCAATTCTGTTTTTAGTTTATTCTGAAGGTAAGATGATCATTTTTGGACTTTGAGTTTAGATATTCTGAAATTAAGAGTTTGCTTTTGCTTTTAACTTTTGAACATTTTTGTGGCTCAAAGGCGTTTATTGCTTCTCCTCTGTTCTTACTAGTAACCAGAGTTCGAGAGACGCTGCTGTTTTCATTCATGATGTGTCTGTGTTTCCGTTTCAGTGCATCTACAGCAAACCAGGAGAGTCGCTCTTCACCTGCAGCTCCTATGCAGCCGTCCTGCACCACAACCAGAGCCCAGAGTTCTACGACGAGGTCTGAAGACATCCTACCCTCCACCATTTAGCTTCTAACTTCAGCTCTGACAGCAATGGGGCAGTCACATGACAAACGGAACATAAACCAAGGCCACATGAAGTTCTGAATTCAGAAAACTAACAGAAACTCAGACTGTTTGAAACTTTGGTGATTTTCACTTTTGTGTTGAAGAAGTTTCATAAACTTTTCTCAGGACTGAGCTGTAATGTAACACTTTACTTCAGGAAGATGTTCTCCAAACAAGCAAACCCTGCAGATTTTTGTGTTCTGCTGGAGATAACTGCTTGCACCCACATGCAGGCGGGACTCAAACAGCCTCAGCTACAAGCCACACTCCACGGAGTCTCTCCTCAAATCTGTAGATTAATCACATCCGTAAAGTCTTTCAAAAAGGGCTTTTGTGTGATTTTGGCTTGGCATAGTTTCACAAATTTATTACGGAAGTTTACTCTGTTTTTAGAAGAATAACGATGTATATCAACCTTAACCTCTGGTTTTTATAGTTTACTCTGCAAAATCAGGAGCTAAAAAAAACATGTTTCTAATGTGTGGCTGCCCTCTAGAGGTCAAGAGTAGCATCACTTTCACCCTGCAAGGCAAAAACTGTCCTAAAACTTGTGTTCTCTAAATGTCTGGATTTTTTTGGTCTCGTTTGACTGTGTGCAGGTTAAACTTGAGCTGCCAGTCCACGTGCACGAGAAACACCACGTCCTCTTCACGTTTTACCACATCAGCTGTGAGTCCAGCAGCAAAGCAAGCAGCAAGAAGAAGGACAGCGTGGAGTCACTGGGTGAGTCTCCACATTTCTGTGTCTGCATATGAGAAAACTGTTCAGAACCTGCCTGATAATGACTGGTGTGTTCCAGTCGGATACGCGCGGATGCCTTTGCTGAAAGACGGGAGGATGCAGTCATCAGAGCTACAGTTACCCGTTTCTGCAACTCTGCCTGCTGGGTATCTTTGTCAGGACAGCAAGAAGGTAGAACAACAGCAGATGTTTCTTAGTTTCAATCTTTTAAATGCCATTTTGTTGAAAAATGAAGGCAAAAAGTTTGGTCTGCTTTGTTTTGCTGGAGCAGTCTCAGCCTGAAATCAAGTGGGTAGAAAATGCAAAGATGCTGTTTAAAGTGAGGATGCATGTAGCATCGACCATTTATCCTCAGGTACTGCTTCATTTAAAGCACAGTGAGAGTATTTACAGTCTGTTGGGATTTGAAGGATTTTACCGTTTTTTTCCTGTTTCCTTAGGACCCCCATCTGCAGAAATTCTTCCAACACTGCCAGCTGATGAGGACAACATCAGAGGGCAACCCAGCAGACCTCATCAAGTACCTGAAGGTGAGCTGCTGGGGATGTCCTTCATAGCAAAGGAAACTGCCATTTCTGCCTCAACAGGACATTTATGCACCATAACAAGAACAAACTTAATGACATTACGTCTTTATAGTGTCAGGAGTTCATTCATTCTGTCCTGCGGGAAGAGGACGCCATGTTGAATTGACAAAAATAATTATCTTTTGAACCAGCTACAATTTTAAACTCCCCCTACAGGCTTCAATAAATCATCTCCTGTCCGAGGGCCGGTGTCCTGCATGTATTCTGACCAACCTGCCCTTGAAGCTCCTTATTGGCCAAACACACCTGATCCTGGTAATCAGCTGCAGATAAAGCAGGATTTAGGCAGATACGGCAGGAGGACAGCCCTCCAGGTCTGGAGTTTGACACCCCTGCTTTAGAAGCTGTCGACTTTGAACGACGTTAGAGTGGCGAGAATGCACAAGTGGCGTTTTCCTGTTGCAGACACATTTGGTACTGGAATATTGTGAAAATGTAATAAATGAACTGTTGGCTCAAGCTGAACAAAACAATATGTCATACTATATGAAAGTATTAGAAATGTGGGTGTGGTTGACAAAAATATCATTCAGTTCAGTTTAAGACATAGAGTGGTTCACAAGAAACGCAGAAACAACGGCAATGAAAGGCACAAAAACAAGACACTTTTGTAGTGCAACGGTCAACCAAAGCGGTCAACCTTGCAGGTTCGGTGCCCGCCCATGTATTGAAGTGTCCTTGGGTAAAGACACTGAGCCCTACATTAGTCGTTGTTGTTTGTTGGTGCCAGTGTCCAGCAGCGGAGCCGCCGTCAGTGTGTGAATGTGTGTGTGAATGGGACAGTGACTGTAAAGCGCTTTGGGCCTTCAAGGAAGGTAGAAAAGCTCTATATAAGTATACACCATTTACCATTTACATTTCTAATAACTGCATCTGGTATTGAAGCAACTTTCTCCAGAAATGACAGACACCAGACTTTCAGTAGGTTCTGCATTATTCTTTTAGTTCACTCTGACCCTTTTGCAGAGTGGAATGTGTTTGAATTTTAAGAGACAAACCTAGGCTTTAAGTTTATGAGGAAAGAAATTCTACAGACATCAGATAAATAATAATAATAATAGTATTGTAGGTAGTACATTTTGTTTTGTTTAAGCTTGGTTAACAAATCTACATAAAGTATTAGATTGGAAGGTAAAGAGTTAAAGAGCCGGTGCCATGCAATCTTTTGCTCACATACTTCTGTGAGAAAACAGCTCTCTGCACAGAACCAAACCAAAGCAGAAAGTCTGGTATCGCAGCTGCAGCCTCATTTCAGGGTGAAAAACATTTACATCACTGTAAGAAAAAAGGAGGCTTTTAGAAAAATGGGTCCACTTTATTTCTTTAAAGCTTTTCATTCAAGCTTTCTGTCACAGAAGGCTTCACATTTGCTCCATTATCACACTTTACACATCAGTTCATAGTCAGATGCATCAAAAAACACACGCACCAACCAGTGTTTGGCATCGCCACTTCGGCCTGTTTTTTTTCCTTCCTCCACTGTTTTTGTTTATTGTTTACAAATATGAACACGCAGGAATGAACTCATAACATATCAAAACAAGATATAAAGTAAAAGCAGTGAAGGAAACACTGTTGTTACTCTGAGGAGGCTGGGTTTGGAAAATCTAGAAAATCGCAGCCAAACAAACAAACGAAATGAACAAAAGTGGATGCAGTAAAAAAAACTCTTTATCTAATAATAAATATGTCTCAACTCCAAGAAGCTTTCTCAATTCTGAATTGAAAAAGGAGAAGATTGAAATGTCTGACCTCCTGTCATTGTTTCCCTGCAGTGCCTGCATGCTGTGGAGACTCAGGTCATCATCACATTCTTACCCACGGTGCTGATGCAGCTGTTTGAGGTGCTCACAGCCACCACCAAAGAGGCCCACGAGACGACAGTCAACGCTCTGCGGTCTGTCCACGTTCCTGCAGCTGCTGTTGAAGGGATGAGAGTAGAAAGTGAGGGCTGTTGTTTCTCTTTCAGAGTGATCATTCATATCGTCTCCAGATGTCACGAGGAAGGACTGGAACATTACCTGCGCTCTTTCGTTAAGGTACAAGGATAACAAAAGGACTATGTAGACCAAAGCTGGAAACATGTTCATCTTTCCTGCTCTCCTCCTAAAGTACGTGTTTGTGACGAACACCCCGGCTCTGGGAAACTCGGCAACCACCCACGAGGTGCTGGCCACCACCGTGACTGCCGTCCTCAAACAAACAGCTGATTTCAACACCAGCAATAAGCTGCTCAAGGTGAGTTTGTTTGTGCTAAACACAAACAGCAGGGGGCAGAGTTGGATTCAGAAATGACAGCAGAGCATCACCTGAAGAGCATGTTGCTGCTCGCACAAACAGGTTTCTGTCAGAGTTTCCATTCGATGATTCCTTCGTGGGCTTTACCTGGTCTCAGTGCTCCAGGAAGTTTTCAGAACTCTGCTGAGATTGTCCCTCTTTTCCTTCAGTATTCCTGGTTCTTCTTTGACATCATGGCCAAGTCCATGGCCCAGTACCTCCAAGAGGAGAACCGCATAAAGGTTTGTTTTGAGGCCCTACCTGTCTCTTTGGCATGAGTGCCTAATGTTACACACCAGTGTGATGTTTGAAAACATGCTGTTTGAACTCCCAAATCAGACCTACGGTTTGGAAGTTCTGAGGATTGTTAGCTTCAACCTGCCTTTTATGTGCTTGTGTGGTGCATCGTTTTAGATGCCGCGGCCGCAGCGCTTCCCTGACAGCTTTCACCAGGCGCTGCAGTCCTTGGTTCTGTCCGTTATGCCTCACATCATCATCCGACACTCAGAGATCCCAGAGGAGGCGCGGTGCATCAACCTGAGTCTGGCCAATTTCATCAAGGTTCGATCCCCCCTTCCAAATGAAACCTTTCAGTTAGCTAAAGGTTGTTTGATCTTGTCATCTGTGTGTTTTCTGCTCCTCCTCTCCTCAGAGATGCCTGACCTTCATGAACCGCAGCTTTGCGTTTGGCCTGATCAACCACTACATGTGTCACTTTGGTTTCAAGGATCCAAAGGTGCACGGCCCACCCAAACTAACCCTCCCAGTTATTTTTTTAATAAAAACGTGAAAGGAAATCGTTTTATCTTTAACTCCTTTAAATGAACAACACATAAGCAGCTTTTTCATTTAAAAAAAGACTATTTTAGATCATTTAGATGACATTTTTTCATCTTTTTTCCTCCGCAAACTCCAAATGTTTTTGGATCAAGTCAGACAGTTTTGATACAAGGAAACAGATTTCACTTCATTTTAACATTGTAACAGCTGTTTTTTTATTACATGCATCTTATTTGTTACAGATTTGTGCCTGAGGAAAAGCAGTGCATCCCCTGATTTTAGATTTACAAGTTCAAAAATGTTTTTTTCTTCATGGTTGGAATTTTTAAAACCAAGTTATCTCATTATAAATAAAGAATCTTTGCCTGGAAACTGAATTAAATTAAAGAAAGGAGTAAATGATGTAAAAATTATGAACAATTTAGAAACAGAAAAATACTGAGAAAAAGACCAGGAAGTGTTTTAAGGGATTCTAGATCTGTAGCTTTTTGTCACGGATGGACACGAATGATCAATGAAAGACTTGAAAGACCTGAAAGACTTGTTTGCTCTCGAGCCAAACTTCAGACAAAAATTCAAACAGGAAGCTCCTTTTTTATCAAATACAAACCTTTTTTGTGGGCAGCTTTCCTCTTGAGGTGAGCCTTTGTGTGCTTCACTCTTCATCAGGGTGATGAGCCTTTTAACAGCATCACTTTTATTACCTCTTGGGGTTCTTCAAGACCACAGTGGTGTTTTTATTTTTCCAACAGGTTTGTTTTACTTTGTTGGTATTAGTGGCACATCTGATAAACAAAGGTAACCAGCCTAGAGGTGTATCCTGCTGGTGAATGTTGTTTTTAAGGCTGGCTGCCTCTCACTTGTATCTGCTCACCTCCTGCAGGTGCTGTCTGAGATGAAGTTTGAGTTCCTGATGACGGTGTGTAACCACGAGCACTTCATCCCGCTCAACCTGCCTATGGCTTTTGGGCGCACCAAGCTGCAGAGGGTTCAAGGTGAGGGCAAGGCAATGCTTCCTTGTTACATACAGGATGTGTGTGATCACATGATCTCATGCTTTTGCTTGTTTTGATGCGTTTACAAATAAACTTTTCTGTTTTCTGACACACAGCTTTGGTATAAAATCTGTTTTCTGGTTATAACAAACCAACCTGATCAACACCAAGCACGTTTTACTGTTGTTGAATCTTGTGTCAAGAGGGCACTGAGCATGCTCAGTGCTTAGCTCCATGACAGATAGAATAAGATAAGAATTTCATGGAAATGCATTAGTTCATAATATAACAAACACAAGTAAATGAACCACCAAAAAATCAATCAATGAATAAAGTTTTATTAGAAGTCCAAACAACAACTTTATTCAACCTCAAAGACATCAGGGTGTGCGGTCATGTGTGATGTGGCATCATTTTACATCCTAACTAACATTTATGCTCCACAATCCAACATTGTGTGTGTGAAAGTGCAGGGGGGTCACGGGGATGTTCAGGTGGGAAACCTTTCAGTGATTTAAGTTAAGACCACAATACTGTGAAGTCTCAACAGCATCCTTGACACCCCCCCTCAATGTCTGCACCCACACCATCCGCCTCTATTAACACAGTTTGCTTTTCAGCAAGCAATTCCATGACTAACGTCTAGTTAACCCATCATCTAATGTGATAAATGCCAGACTCCAAGGTGGAGAAGAGAGACTGTAAAAAAAGATGAATAAAAATGAGTGTAGAGACAGGAGAGGTCAGGATGGACTCAACCCTCCTCAACCAATCAGCCTGATTGATGATGCCAGACTCCACATAGAGGAAGGAGAAACAGAAAAGACGTGAAAGGCACATTTAGCTCACCAATGATACATCAAGAAACAAACCTACATTTGATCAAACCTAAGGAATTCTAAAAATGAGGTTTTATTCTGACTATAAATCCCCTTAATCTCGGTAAGAACGTGCATGTTGGTGCATGGATTGTGTGTTCTGGTGGTTTCGTGTCTCTTTCCAGCAGCAAACACAATTTTGAATGAAAATCCTGCAAATAATAACCCTTAAGCTAAATTTGGAGAAATTGTTGATCAAGAGACACTTAAAGGCCCCGTGGGTCCACTTAACCGTTTAAAATATTCCTCTAATGTAAATTATGATACAGAATAGCAAAAAGGAAAGCATAAATCTAGATAAATAATCTTTTGGATAAACAGTTGTTGCTGGAAAAGAATGCTACACAAGAATGTTCATGAAAATCTATAGCTGTTGTTGTAAACACTATTTAGATCATTATCTCATCCAGAATTAGCTTTTAAAGACCCACTCCAATGAAAACTGCGTTTTTTAGTATTTATAACACGTTCTTGTGGCATTGTTCTCACGATGGAGGACATATATAAAGAAAATTAAGCTCAAATGTGTATTTCTGAGTTTTTCTTTTTCAAATAGTTGTGAATCAGTAGCAGACAAAGAAATGAAGCAGTTTGTAGTTGTGACGTAGTAAATACGCCATTTCGGCCACCAGCTCCCTGCTCGCTCCATTCTGATGCATCCACTTACAGATGAATAGATCCAAGAACGTCTTTGTGTTCCTCGTCTGATCAGAACAGACTCTGGAGAATCTGGATCAGAACTGTACGATTAGATAGCTCAGACATCGCCCTCTGTTTCTGATGCACTTCTAATGTTAGGTTGGGGATGTGAGGAAATGTAAGCTAGTGTAAGGAGATAGCTGTTGTGGGTGACAGGAATGGGGGGCGGGTTTACTCAGCCCCAACAGTCCCACCCCAACTCAGAGGTAAATTTCTAATGATGTCCTGCCGCTCTGCAGAAACTATGTCCTAGAAAACGACACAGGTTTTTAGATTTTGTCTAAAAATGACATCATCATAATTACAAGACCACTGGGTACACTTTGAAAATAGTTCAAAACATTGACATTGATTTGCATTCTGAGCCATGTAAAAATAGAGGTGTCTTTGTGGGTAATGAGACTTAAGAAGCGATCGACTCTTAATGTGCAGCTGAACTGCACATATAACTGTGTTTTTGGATTCAGAAACTTGCTTAGTGACTGGTGACGCTCACAGATTTAAAAAAAGGAAAGTCCTCAACACTCCAACACTCCAGTAACAATGTGTTCAGTCACGCTCAACAGTCTGAATTCGGCTTTAATTCTGGGTTATTGTAAAAGTGCAGCCAGAGAAGTCCAGGATGAACTTGTCAGACTTGATGAAGCTGAGATCTGGAATGAATTAATTGTCCTTTTGAGTGACACCTCTCAGAAGGGGGCTATGGATGAACGAATGAACTATGCAACATCGTAAAGAGGGACAGATCATCAACACGGGTACTGGATCTACAGGGACAACAACAGAGCTCCATTGTATTGCCCCCATGTTTTACCTCTTGCTTCAGATACATGGTTACCTACAGATGTAGTGGAACAGCTGTAGTTCCTGTTTCACTAAGGCTGTGTTTGCTTCATGCCAGCATCTGATGTTTTGATGTTTTGAACCCTTGCGGTTTGATGCGGACGCACAAACCTGATGCCCTCGGTCTGGTTAACATCTGAGCTGAGTGTGGACATGCTGCATGGATTGTTTATGCTTCACCCCACAGGTCTTTGTTTTCACCCCCCTCTCTTTGTGTGTATGTTTGTGTTTTGCTTGTGGTCAGATTTAATTCCATATGCGACGGAGCTTTTTGGCCCTGTAGGTAGGTGATGCTCACCGCCCCTGTGTCTGCAAACTGCTCATGATCCTCTGTTGTTCTGACTGACATTAACCTGCCCGCCGTCAGCACCCCCTCTTTCTCATGGAGCGCTCATTTCCTCCCACTCACTCTGAATGGTGCTGGGCCACTGCTTAATGTGCGTGCCGGGCTCTGGGCCAGCACTGAGGGGCGGGGCTTGGCTGTTATGGGAATCAACTGACCCTTTCCCTCTCGTGTTTAATCGACTTTTTACTTGTAAACAGTAGATAAATTCATTTCTCTTGATGCTGCGGTTCTTCGTCTTTCTGTTTGAGTCTCTTTCCGCTGCCTGCTGTTCTCTGCCTCTGTCATTGGAGAAGATAATTGCAGATTGATGCTTGTTTCAGTGTTCAGATGTTACCTTTTGAAAAGGAGCATTCTTGTCATTTCTGCTGAAACAGACAGCTTCTGTTTTTTATCCTGAAAACATTCCCAGCATCACATTTTTCTTTATAGATTTGACTTTTTGGCATTTGTTTAAAAGTCTGAAGACGTGTTTTTTTGTGGATTTATGTTGCATATTGACGTGTTGTACTCTGAAACTCGTCATGGTTTGTGATGCATTACAACTCTCATACAGTCACCAAATCATAACAGTAACGTTTGGTAAGTTTGAGTGTTTTCTGTGGTTGGGTGATGCTTTTCATTCGAAACAGTTTCTAGTTTTTGTGATGAAATGTGCCGCATCATGATTCACATACAAACATGATATTGTCAGTGTCCCATATTGGATCAAATGTAGTCAAAGTGGCTCAATGAGCCTTGGAATGAACACGAAACACATGACATCAATCTATGTCTGAGTTAGCGCTGAAGCCAGCTGAGTGTGAGCTGAAGCCCAGCCGTGACTAATGTACTGATTCTTCCTGTTTGGCCCAACAGCAGAGCAGAGCCTGGAGTTCAGCCTGACGGAGGAATACTGTCGGAACCACTTCCTGGTGGGTCTGCTGCTGAGAGAAGTGGCTGAGGCCCTGCAGCAGGGAGCCGAAGTCCGACAGCTGGCCGTGAGTGTTCTCAAAAACCTGCTGATTAAGCACGCCATGGATGACCGCTACACTGCCTTCAAGGTGAGCAGGACTGAGCGTTAACCCCACAGTTTATGCTGTTGACAAATGAGGAGAAACAAAATCCTCCTAACCCCTAATTTCACATTAATTTATTTTAAAAAGTCTGAATTGGGACTGAATGTTAACTTTGTTTTAACTCTGAAAGCTCAAACCTTCATAGGAAAATCAATCCAGTTTTATAGAGTGAAGACAAAGATCTGACCACAATCAAAGATTGATGTCAAATGTGGCAAACTGAACATATTCTGTACAGGAGACCGAACGGAGGAGGTTGATATTGACAAGGTCACCAGCCAATCAAAACACGGAACACAATGCACTTAAAAAAACACACTAAACTACTGAAGAAAATCTGTGAAACAGCGAGTCCACCAAAGGTGAACTGGGATACAGCAAAGGAACACTGTCTCTGAAAGAGAGTCTGTTTCAATACTTTGATTCAAGCCCCCCCCCCAATTGTGTTTTTCAGCTTTTTTGGTATGGATGGTATCCACATCCCATATGTTTTATGGGAGCAGGTCTATTTCAGGGATGTTTAACTCAAGTTCTCCAAACACTGCAGCTTCTCATTGGTAGATCTTATCTGGTCCCGGATCCCAGCAGGAGGAGAGACTGAGGTCCTCTGGAGCTTAACCAAAAAAAGAAAAAAAGCATAGTTTCAAGTTTTAAAGCCCCATTGATTCTGTTTTATATGACCCAACCTGAACACTAATTTTACTAGAATTTTCTAGAGTTTTTATTTTGAGCCGACTGTGGATTCAAACATGACTCTTCCAGTTTCAGAGTAAACACTGAATGCTCGGCTGGTATGAGTATTAAATTAGTCACATGGTCTTATTTCTACCACTTCTGAATCAGTCCCCGATCATAATACTACCCCTGCTGCATAGAAGGTGGGCAGAGATGACTAGTGTTTCAGAGGCATCAGACTCAATTCAGCTGCTCGTGTTATTCCGACACTGAACTTTTGGCTTTCCCTGGATTTATTTAGGTATTTGCTGATCATTATGTCACTATATCACAAAAGTGCTTTTATCCTACTTGCTTTTTTAACCAACGTTCTGAGGGGTTTTTACAGTAGCTTGTTAAACTACTTCCTCTTTTGTTTTTTTTCCTTACATTTTAATTTCAAACTGAAATGACCTTTACAATAGTTTTTTTTTTTTAATGTTGTTTATTTTTGGGCTCAGATTGTGTAAATAGTGTCCAAAAAGGGAAACTGTAAAGCTGTTATTGATATTGTAGTCAATGACAGACAATATTTTACTAAGATTACACAAGAACTGGCCTTTAAACAAACAGGTTTTTTTTTGTCACATTGCCATGTTCAAACACATCATATTTGCATGTAAGCTGCAAGCTACCACAATAGCATCTGACAACAGAAGGTGAAGTCTTTTGTAAACTTGCATTAAACTCTCACGAGTCTCTTCTGGAGCGCATGTATACGTGCTTTACTGCCTGGTGGGTGCACTTTGCAACTTCTTTGCATATCGCTGAAAAAGAAGCTTTATTTTCATAGAGACAGAAACCGTGAGAAAACTGCTTCCTATCATCTCCTTTAGCTGTCACATAGTTACAAACTAAATAAAATAAAGTTAAGAGACATTTTTAATAGAGAAAAAACATCTAGTTGATGTTTGTGTGTGTGTGGGGTCTTAGAGATGCAGCTTTATCTTGACAATCTGCTTTTTGAAATTCAATTGATGCCAACATGTCTCTTTCTCAGAACCAGCAGGCAAAGATCTGCTTACTGTACCTGCCTCTGTATGAGCTGCTCTACCAGAACTTAAAGCAGCTGTCTGCCCAGCCGCAGAGCTCCAGCCCAGGACTCGCCCTCAATGTGAGTTCCACTGCTGTGGTCTACTCCAACTCTGTCCTGATGCCGCAAAGAGGAAAAGATCATGCTAGCAGTTCTGTGAATTCTTTTTGAATTGACTGGAAAGTTGCATGTTCACTCGACCTCTTTGCACCAGTCTATATGCCTGAAACCTGAAGTAAGCGTTTGGTTTTTATTCTCTTTTGTTCCTCACCAGAGCTCCAGAGATGACCTGATATCAACCAGCTCCATAGACAGCCGGAGAGTCAGTGCTGCACTCGACAGGGACCACGGTGAGTTGATAACCAAAGAGTACTTGACCTCTTCCTGTTTACCACTGATTCTGGGTCGTCACCGCAGTGCCCTTCAGCTGCACGCAGCTCAGTTGATGCTTCACGCCAGTTCATCCATTAGCAGCACTTTGTCTGAAAGCTGGAGCTGTGGACCAGACATGTCAGAGAAGATTAGTGCATGCTTCTTAGTGCTGCAGATATTAAGCAGGATTTTTCTAGGCCTTGGTTCTCTTCCATGTTGTAGACTTGTTAGTATGTGCATCATTCACTGTGACATAACGAGGATGATGCTTAGATGGAGTTGGCGCCCGAGAAATTCCCAGTCGTAGCAAAAGGAGGTGGTGTGTTTTGATATCGTCATGTGGTTTTTCTAACATGCGGGAAAGCTTGTTTGCTGGGTTATAGATTTGAAGTGAAATCTTTGAGAAAGCTTTTCTTTATAGCGTCTCTATAAATCTGTTTAATGGTGGTCAACACCCATTTGGCTTTCCATTAAAGGCTGAAAATCAGAGCAACAAAGCATCACAACAGGATTCATTGTCTAGACTAATGAGCCAATAATAAATGCTGAGAGGTAGAGAGCTGAATTCTGAAGGAAAAGTTTGACAAAAAAAACAGTTTTGAATTTATTTCTCCTGATTCCTGTTAGAATTGATTAAGTAACAGTTATAGATCCATATGTACTTGTTTGGGTGACTAGTTTGAACAAGATTTTACTTTAAAGTCCCACTCCGATCATCTTTTGATTTCTTGTCAAAGCGTTACCAGTGGTCTTTTAATGATGATTTTGCCGTTTTTTGGTCAAAATTTGAAACTGTATCATTTTTAATGACACCGTTTCTGCAGAGCTATGCAGCTGTACAGTTTAGATCTAGATTTAAAACTTTACATGTCAGACAGACTTGCTGATACAGAGAAAAGCTGTTCTTTTTACTTTAAATGTACAAATGTGTAAAAAGTTGGAACATAAACTCACGTGTTCTCTGGCTGCAGGCCTTCCTGCTCAAAACGGCCACATTGTGAGGAGAGAGGACTCCAGAAGCTCCTTGTTCATGGACATCAGCACTCCTAATAACCTTGAGGTGAGTTCCACTCACTCATGTCTCCTTGTTTGTTATATTTGTCTAGAATTCTGAGAAAGTTTGACCGTTTACGAGTCCTGTCAGCTTTAGGCTGCTTTCCTAGAAAACTGCAGAATGCATGAAGGGGATCACCACCACTGTTTGGTGCACTATCTGGAAAGGATGAGCCAATGTGTAGATGAGCATGAATGTCTTCCAGTTTTGTTGGTTTATTTTTGCTGGTTGTTCTAAATTGAGGTCACCCTACTGACCTCAGTTCAAACCACAGCACAGATGAACTTTCACACTTGTCTAATAAACAAGAGTCTTTGTGGAAACAAGTTTTCTGTCTGTTTGATTGCACTCTTATGTCACTCCAAGAAAAAATCTGCAATAAAACCCCGTAAACCAAGGCTTATCTGAAGGAGCCTGCAGGCTCTACTATGGAAAAAAACAAATCTTACATCACTCGAGCTTCAAAACATGTTTGTTGTTGCTCCATGTTAAAAAACAAGTAAAAAAAAGTGCACTTGACTGATTAAATTGTTGACTGAAAACATGTATGAAAGTATTGATAAAACTACATATATATATATATATATATATATATATATATATATATATATATATATAATTATATATATTAATAATATAGCATTACCTGTGATGATGCAAGTGTGAACGCTGTAAGCTGAATGTGGCCGCTGAAGATGCTGAAACTGGAAGAATATCTAATTTATCCAGAGTTATTGTGTGAATGCTACACAACATTCACAGAATAACTGCTGATCAGGACCATGGAAGAAACACCAACTAATAAACCCTTAAATGCTTAAGTCAGTGATAAAGCCACATTTGATCAGTTTTTATGAGATGCTAAATTAAATGTCTCTCAAATATCTTTCAAAAAAGACTGATAAATTAAACAGAAAACATTGGGTTTTTTTTCATGTAAGTCGTTAATGTTTCACCTGCAAAATGTCCTTCCTCCTGGTGTGTTTTTAAAGTTCTATGTTGTTTTTATTACAAGCGCTAAGTGTTGTAACTGCTGCTCTGCCTTCAGCTCTGCTTTGATACGCGGCTGCTCCTCAGAAGAAACCTTTGCTCAATCCACATGTTTTTGGAACATGATGGAAAGGAGGGACTCCATGGTAAAGTCAACATCTGATGTTTGCAAAGCAGCCCATGGGTATGACAGTTGGGTGGAGGAGAATTAAATGGTTTGATGCAATCACTTTAAATACAGTTTTCTGTTTTTATAGTAAGGGCAGGAGCAGTTTTTGCTCTCAAATACAGAGTCAGATGTGCACTAACTTGACAATGTTTTAATGAGTGCACACGGGTTTTCAGGATGCCTTACAGAAGGAGCGCAAAGAGAATCTCAGTGTTTTCAGTGAGGAAAAACGGTGCTGTGTGTTATGGTTAGACTGCTGTGTTACAGTTTTTCACAAAGGCCAAATCACATTTTCTGAAACGTTAAACCAATTTCACCAGACATGACTTTCAAAATACAGGCTAAATATACAAAATACCTGACTCTTCAAGTCAAAACCTCACTTTAAGAACTCAATGAGACAATGCAGCAAACACAACACAATGCACTACAAAACACTTGAACTGTTTACAAAATGGTCTATAAATGATATTATGCCCCCTACCCAAAGCTAAGTCCATGGCCTGCAGCAGGTTTTTCTGACTGTATGGTTGTCTCTTGTGAACCTCCCAGCACCAAGTAGAGAAGAATTCTTCAATACAGTGGAAAGAAAAAACAATACAAGGTGGTGATTTGTGTTGTAGCACTGTCTGAAGAGCAG
Source organism: Adrianichthys oophorus (assembly GCA_036245035.1). Classification (NCBI taxonomy): domain Eukaryota; kingdom Metazoa; phylum Chordata; class Actinopteri; order Beloniformes; family Adrianichthyidae; genus Adrianichthys; species Adrianichthys oophorus. The sequence continues at coordinate 774,933 of BSAI01000147.1, forward strand.
ACTTTTGTGAAAATTTACATTGTCCCTGACGGCAACCAAATATGTATCTTCTTTGTCATTTTCTTGCTCAGTGCCTGTATGGTTAAAGCTACAGAGAACCTACTGAGATGAGAGGTGACCTTTCGACCCACTTCCCTCATGGTCATTCCATGAACCAGCTCAGGTCTCGTTGTGGGTTCAGGTCTTGGTACCAGTCTGGGTCTTGGTACCAGTCTGGGTCTTGTCTGACTTGCCTTGCTCTGTTATCCATCTTTGAAAAGCTGCTCAGTTGTTCCAGAATTGCTATTGTATTCACTGCAGTTGGTTTGTAATAAGCGTCTTCCGTTTGGACCAGTTTTGAAAATTGTGCTTTAACTAAAATTGTGTTTTAAGTTAAGACCAGAGTTTAATGTTTGTGAGATAAGAGCTAAAGGAATTGATCAGCTGGTTTAGAGAATGCTTCTTAGTGTTTTAGTAAATGGGAAAAACTGAAATACATTCATTTCAAAGACATTTCTTCAACATTAAGTATGACCACATCAGGAAACAAAATCAAAATAACGTTTTGATAGTAATTTTGAACAAAGCGCAATCTGGCTGTTTTCAGATGAATGTTCAAACTGCTATAAAGGCCTGTTTAAATACTCTTTAGTGTTTTTTCAACCTTTTTAAGTCGAGGTCTATTGTTATCCTGACAAAAGTCACAAAGCACACCAGGAACCAAAAATGTCCAAAAAGAGAAGCTCAGTCGTCTGTATTAGTGATGTTCCAGTCCCTCCAGGTTCTTGCGTGTTTTTGTAAAAATTGTTCCATGAAAAAATTGGGCTGTTTTTCGTAATTATTAAAAAATATTTATTATTATAAATATTTCTTAGTTTTTCTTTATTATTTTTGGGAAAAAACAATTATTTCAATTGAGTTAGTTAAATGTGTCTGTTGGCCTCTTAACCTTAATGGTGTTTTTGTTATTATTTATGAAGAGAGCAACTGTTGAGAAGAGCTCTCTCTCATGAGCTCATCCACTAAAGAGCACATGGAAGAAAGGAAAAGTGTCATTAAATACAATCAGGATGTTTAGTTTAACAGTGATTTAAAATAAAACAACTTTTTATATCAGATGGTGTTTGGATCAGTGAAGTGTGTCCTAAAAACATTTAGTTTTCTGTAAGAATAGCTCCTGGAAGGTTTTGAACAGCTACAGTTGTGGAAAGAGAGATTTTCTTCACTGACAGAAAAGGATTTTCTGGAAGAATGTAATCTGATTAAAGAGTTGCTGCTGACTGCGTTTTGATTCTATGTTTGAGGTTCTAGTTGTGCGCTGCAGTGGCACAGTGGTTAGCACTCTTGCCTCCCATTGTTTCTTATTCTGGCTAGGACCTTTGTGTGGAGTGAGCCTGTTCTCCCTGTGTATGTGTGGGTTCTCTCTGGCATGTCCAGCTCCCTATCAGTCCAAAAACGTGCTTCATAGGTTGGTCGGTGTCTTTAAATTGTCCCCAGGTGTGCAAGTCAAAGTGAGTGGCCCTGCAACACACTCATGACCTGCTCAGGGTGAAGCCATGGTTTCCAGCAACCCCATAATTCTGAAAGAGATATAGTGGGAAGGTGGATGAATGAATGGAGGTTGTAGTTGTTTCCCTCTAACTCTGCAGCAGTCTCAGAGGTTAGACCAATATGAGGAGGCCCAGCTGGTTGGTTTCTAGAAGAAAAACAGCAGATTCACTTAAACAAAGCTGTTCTCAATCTGGGCTTGAGTGTGTTTGCACAGAGGCACTGACAGCACAGTGTCCAGTGAAACCTCTTCACACTCACAGCACTTCACTGCTTTACAATGACAAAAAAACCCTCTGCTCCAGTTTAAAAGGCTTCAAAAGTGTTGGCACGGATAGCATGGATATGATATTTGCTCCTGGAGCTTTCCGCTTTAGCTGGAGGATCTGATTCACTTGCTTAGCTTTTTTTTTTAAACTAAAGCAGACATCTTTTCTGCCTCAGCATTCAAACTGATGTGCAGCTTTCAAAATATTAAATGAAAAATGAATCAGCACATGTTGACTTATACCAACAAGTTTAAGATAAAAAGCTTCCTTTGACAAAATAAGAGCTGAACGCTCCCGGAGACAACTGAGAGACTTGAATTGTATCTCTGATTTAGAGAGCGCGCTCGCAGCAGCTGTGAGGTTAAATGATCAAATCAGCTGTTTTTCTTTTTCAAACCCTTGTATTTTAGGATAAACAGTGAGTTGCTTATTTTTTCGAGTTTGTCAGAATCTCAGTCTATCTGTGAACCTAAATGAAAAATTGTTTCATCATGTCAACAACCCTACAAAACAGCAGACGCTTCTGTGTCATCCTGGAGTATGACATAAAGACAAAAATGAAAGCAAGGCAAAACAAGGGGTGTTTAATTAATATTAAGTCTATTAACTCTTCTTGCTTCGGTAAAACCTTCTAATAGAATCTCGTGTGCGTGTTGTGACCTTAAATGTTGTCATCATGACAGGTTGTGTTTCTGTGTGTTCCAGCTGCAGCGGCGAGGATCCACCATGAGCAGTAGCCCCATGCCGCCCCATGGCAGGCTGGGAACATATGAGATCAAGGGACTCCTTTTCTGCTTCCTGCACATCGTCAAGACCTTGTCTGAGGGTCAGTAGCGATCTGAAGCTGTGAGAAACATATAGAAACAACGTTAAAACTCGTCAGCGTAAACCAGATTAACATCACTTTGGCCCCATAGATACTCTGATGGCGTACTGGAACAAACTCAACCCTCAGGACATCATGAACTTCCTCAGCCTGCTTGAGTAAGCAAACTGGCAGTTGCAAATGTTAAAATAACCGTGTGTTGCTTGTTTTCTTTAACGTATTTCAAAACCAGCTAGTTACAGTCTGATGTCACGGTCACTGATGTGTTTGTGTTGTTGCTGCAGGATCTGTCTTGTTCAGCTGCGTTACACTGGAAGGAGGAATATTAGCAGGTAAGCCCCCAAAACAGCTGTTGATGACCTGTTACACCTGCCCCATGGAGGGAGTTTGTTTTCTCCATCCTAAAATAAAAGCCTGCTTTGACAAGAAGCTGTCTTTTTATTTATGTGTTCTTCATGAAATCGGATGTTTTTTTTCTGTTTATGGGCTTTCAACATCAGATCTAGCATCTCCATCTTGTTTCTCGGTCACGATCAGAAGCAGCTCTTCTTCTCCTGTTGTTCTTGCAGGAACCAGGAGTTATACGTGTCCAAGCTCTTCTCCTCCGACAGAAAGTCTCAAACCATGCCAGCCATGCGCTGCAACCGTGCCAGCCTCATGCAAAATAGGTTACACCAGTTCAGCCCCATGGAGGCTTCCTTCACCCTCAACATAGGTAACCTCGGCCTCTGTCTGCCAAAGCATCTCGTCTTTTATGGCTTTCTTTCCTCCAGGACACACTGTTTATAGAGAAGTTCCACACAAGCTTCAAAAACGGGAAAAATAAGCTAAAAAAAGCTAACCGTTGCAGAGAATTACTTCATATTGGGTAATATACAGCCTAATAAGTATTTTTTGCTAGTTCTAAGCAAATGGCTTGTAGTGTTTCTATCTTTTACAAACCTAATTGTAGTTCATTTTGATTGCAGAGAAAAAATTTGGTGTAATAAAAGGAAATGACTCATTTTAGAACAACATGAGAATTCCACCTTACAAGTTGGTCCATCTAAAATAAATCCTCATAACATCTAACTATCTTGAGCCTAAAATGTTGTATCCAAGATAATGACAATGAATGCCAGTCTAACTTTAGAGAACTTTAAGATAACATTCTTAAATTGAACCAAAAATGTCAGCAGTTTGCGTTTTTTTTGAGTCTTCAAAGCAAAAAGATTTTGTCTAGTTTTAATAATAATTTCCTTATTCCGTAGCTCTTAATGACACAAAAAAATTCTCAATTATGCTGATTTTGAGAAAAGCTTGGAAAAGTGTAGCACAAAGAGGTGTTAAAACAAGTGTCGAATAGTTTGCAGTGTACAATTGAGCAACTAACATGTCAAGTACAACCAGATCAGTTTGCACACATATTTACATGTTATTTAATTATTTGCAAAAGTTTCTGGAAACCCTTCTGGGAACAAGCCAGATCCTTTAAAAGTGAGTCATTGTTTGACAACAGACTGAGCCTGTCTGCAGAGGCGCTCATGGAGCATCCTCTCTGTTCCATCTCATTAGGTTTGTTCCACACTGCCAAGAAAGTTTGTCCCAGTCTGTTGTGGCTTCTGTTTAGTAAACAGCTCCAAATGTCCTGTCAAAACACTTTGAACATGTTTCTTTTTCTGCCACCCTGGACTCAGTTCTTAAAGCTTGAGTCTGTTCATGCTCAGCCTCAGTTGCCAGACAACTCTGGAATTCAAGAATGACTGCAGACAAACTGAAGTCGCCGACGCTCAAAACGTGACTCCAGATACAGCATATTTAGTGTTCAGTTCCAAAACCTAATTTCGATCCTGTCTGCCTAAAAAAGCAGTGCATCACACCCACCTCGACAAACAAAACTTTGCTCATATTTTTGCGTCAGGAAGAAATGTCAACATTTCAGATGCTAGCTAAAGCATTGCTGGGATGCTCCGACTTCAGGATGTGATGTGGCCTTTTCCTTTATTCTCTTTACATGTCACTTTCTGTTTTTGCTGCAAAGCAGCAAACTCTAAGCTGCTGCAAGCTTGCTGACAAAGTTTTCCAAAAGAATGAAAGGTGAAAGGTTTTTTGTGAGATCATACTTGATTATTCTTTACAACTTCAACAAGTGGTTGCTATGCTCAATTTTTGGTTCAGTTAAATATTTATCACATTAACTATGAAAAAAGGAAACACACTATTCATCTTTTAGTTTGGAGGGCAAAAGTCTATATTTTTTTCTTGTGGCTGAAGTCACTGAAGTTGATTTTTGCAAACTTTGATATTAATTATTACATTACTCAACTTTGAAACAGTTTTAGTGCCTTACATTTTCTGTGTTTTTTTCTCTTATTCTTACTTTAACAATACCAAAGTGTAAAAATAATTTAATGTTATAAAGATGTAATTACCTGGATAACATACTATTGTGATTGTGTCAAAAACGTTGTTATAATGAGTGTAGTATATAGTTTTTTGGGTCATAAAAACCAAGAAAACATGCTGTTTTTTTTCTTCTCTGTCTTGTTGCTTGGCCTGGGAAAATGACGTCCGTTGGTAATTTTCCTTTGTTTTACAGCATGATGTTTGTACTAAACACTTAATGGTTTAAAGAAACTAAAGATTATGTTTTTTTCAATCTGCAAGAAGAGCCGTTTTCAAGTTTGAATCTTAAAACCAGCGTATTCCTCATTTAGAAAACCACTCTATCCTGGATGCAAAAATAGGGGTTTATGTAAAATGTTTCTTTTGTAATAAATGGTTTAATTAGTTAATCAAACAGCCAACACCAAATCTGAATGATTTAGAAGTCATTTGGAAAGAAGAGCGGACCAAAGTGCCTCCTGATATGTGCAATAACCTGATCATTCATGACGAGAAATCTCTGATCACTCTGCTTGATGGGAAGGGTTTTGACTCAAAGTATTAAGTCTTTCCAGCAAGAGGGTTCAAATACCCATTTACCTCAATAAAAGGCAGCTAAATGTGTATAAATTCTTTAAAGTCTATTCTTGATTTTCTTTGTGAATTGCTCTCACTGTTCAAATGAACCCACCATTATGATGACGAATTGTCACTGTCTGTTTAGGTGGGCAAACCTACAAGGGATCAAATACTTAATTCCTCCACTGTAAGACATGGCTAAATGTAGTTTGTTTTTTATCAGTTCCCCTTTCATTTGCCTATACTTTATCATCTATTACTGCATTGTAAAATTCACACCAGTTTTTGAACTGCTTTTTTAAACTCTTAATACCTTAATACCTGATAGAGAAACATCTTGGAAGAAAACAATGAGTGCCCTCGATGATTGTACAGTAAATGAGTAACTTACAAAGTCTGTGGCTAACAAAGGTCTTTTCTTATCTGTTGGCTTCTTCCAGCACAGTCATATATTTAAAATGTACAAGAACCAGTCTTTCTATCTCAGTAAACTGTTACCTGTTAGTGGGTCATTGTGGGTTTTAGGAGTTGCAGTTGGTTGGTAAAGTTGGTAAAATAGAAATAGGACAAAAACAAGAGTCTGAAATTCTTGGTAAATGTCTTCCTCACTAAAGCGAACGCTGAGAGTTAATAAATACAAATTTCTGCTAAGTTAAGGAAATCATTTTGCACAAGTTGTTGAAACTGCATGATAAATAAATCTAAAAAAACGAAACATTCTTTTATTCAGAGTGTGTCATGAAATAAGAAAAATCTTTCATGAAGAGAATTAGAGAAATTCAAACTGTTTGGAAGTAACGAAGGACAAACCTGATGTTTCTGCTACATTCAGGACTTGTGTAGATTTAGAACTGACATTCCAAACAGCAGCCAAAGAATCACTGCCATCCTTCCAAGCCCAAATTCTGCTGGAAATGGAACTCGACATTAGAAGAGACACTTTACAGTCAATACTGTAAAAGAAAATATGTCAAAAAGGTAGAATTATAAAAGAACAGAAATGAATTGTTCATTAAAATTCAATAACATCATAGTTCATATAGTGGGAAAATTTGTAGTAAAACCAAATGTCTGTTAATATAGTTTATAACGTGTTTAAAAAATGAATATGAAAAATCCAGAGAAGGAAGATGGCAGTTGAGTTTTCTGTAAAGAATCTGAAGCTGCTGTCCTCCCATCCTCAGGCAAAGACCACAGCGATAAATGAGGTCTTGATGTGGGTTTGAGTTCCCTCTACAGAGTGAATAAAACGGAGGTTTCTTTGGTCAAAGCAAACAACTGGGAAGGATCAATACCATAGAGAGCTGGTGAAGAAGACAGTAACACATGGAGATGTAATATGGATGCTATTGAAGGTTTTGTTCAGATATGGACATGCATGTAATATTTGTGTAGATGGAGGCGGTCAGCTGCAGTGAGTCTTCTAAAGTCAGCCAGAGAATGGCTTGCAAACTTCCACTTTTCAGACCTTTAGAAATGTTTGTACACAACTCGACCCATGTTTGTGCAAAGACTCCTGTGAGTCTGCACTTTCACCCAGCGTCATCCATTCCTACGTCTTTGTGATCTATTCCAGTCGAGTTTTTTTTTCTTTTTTCCACCCTTCGTAAAGTCTCTAAAACTTTAGACCAATCCTAGTCCTGAGGATGTACCACCGTGCGCCATCACTACCTGGATATGGTGTTCTCTTCCATTCACTATCTGAAGTCCCCAGCCAGTCTGCTGAAAAAGCAGCTCTAATAGAAATCCAGAATCTTCTTTCGTCTTCTTGTTTTTGGATCACTCACATGCTGAGTTTTGTGAATAACTGCAAAGAAGTTTTTATTTTTCTTAAACACCTTTTTTTGAAACAAATGAATGCACATCTGTAGGCACAGTAGAGAATGATCTTCTGGAATGACCCTTAGCATTGATGTGTGTGCTGTGGTGCAGGAACAGGACCGTCTGAGGCAGAGGTCCACCACCAGGCTCTGCTGGAGGGGAACATCTCCACCGAGGTGAGCCTGAGCGTCCTGGATGTCCTGGCTCTCTTCACTCAGTGTTACAAGGTAAATTCACAGACCAAAACAGACGTGAACTCCAGCACATGCATCTTTATTCCTGTTGCAAGGAAACCAAATGTTTGTGTGTTTCTGTGTGTTTTGTGTGTTTCTGTGTGTTGTGTGTGTGAGTCAGTCTCAGCTGCTGGACAGCGATGGCCACAACCCGCTGATGAAGAAAGTGTTTGATGTTTACCTAACGTTTCTCAAAGTCAGCCAGTCAGAAGCAGCCACCAGACACGTCTTTGCCGCGCTGCGCGCCTTCATCAACAAGGTGTGTGCACAGTCATGCATGGGGGGGGTATGAAGCAGAAAATCTTGGATGGTGTGTTTAAAGTCTCACTCCGATAATCTTAAAACCTATTGTCAAAGTGTTCCCAGTGGTCTTTTAATTATGAGTGTGCCATTTTTAGCCAAATTTTAAAAAACTGTTGATTTCTAGTAGATAGTTTCTGCAGCGTTGGCGTAGAACAACCCCGCCTCCTCTTTCTGTCACCCATATACCTAATATTAATGGTGCAACAAAAATGGCGAGCAATATTGGATCTATCCAGTCATAGAGTTTTGATTTGAATACAAAAATACACAGAAATGCAGTTGTAATCTGAATTTTCTTGATACTTGTCCTGTATCATGAGAAAAATGCTACAAGAACAAGCTTAAAACACCAAAAATAGGATTTTTTAATTTATTTTTTTTATCAGAGTGGATCTTTTTTAAAACACCCAAAGTGGAGTGTTCGTAGATACAGTTGCAGGCTTTTCCATGGTTTGAGCTGATCACGACCTTCTTGCTGGAAGCAGTCTGCTGCTCTCTGTTCTGACAGTCACAAGAGTTTGCACAAAAACTGGGCATTCGGAGTTCAGAGGCATGTTGGATTTGTTTGGAACTGTTTTTCTTTCACTTAACAATTCCTTCATAAAGGGAGTCACAGCGTGACTTCATGTCAGAGCAAACAATCCCAAACAGTTCCCAGGGGAGGAGCACTCCCTTTTTGGGCATAGATAGCGTCAGATCATCAGTATTGGGTGGTTGTGTGATGAATCAGGCAGGTCTGTTAGGGCTTGTTGTTGTGTGTAGTAGGAATGTTGAAGATGTAGGAAATTGGAAAACTCTGTTTCTAAATCTGTTCATCTTTGACAGAAGTAACAAGCAGGCTCAGATGTGTTTCCCTGTTGTGCTGCATTCGTCACAGTTTCCCCATCTGTTGCTGTTCCTTTCATGTAATTTCAAGTTGAAGTGTTTAGCGTGACGTGCAGGGACACGCTGGAGAGACAGCACTCTGACATCTGCAAGCTTGTCCTTCCCAGCTCATCCTCCTCACTTCACACCCAAACACAACTTCACTGTGTCACCCACACTGTGCCTTTTTGAGTCGCTGTTTAGGACTCTGTGTGATAGCAGAAACAAATGACATGTAAATATGAGCAGCATCAGTTCAAGCTCAGCACCTGAGACTGCATTGGAGAGACGCAATCGCATGTTCACTGCTGACTCTGGTTGACTGCAGACGGAGGATGCAAATACATGAACTGTAGTACTGTTGTTCATATTGTTGTAAGTTTTCAAAGTGAGGTTGCAGCTATTAAATGCAGATGCATGCCAGCGTTCTCACACTGACACCTATATTTGCACATTTTGGGACAGCTCAAGTGGTTTCCTTCTGCTGGTTGCTTTGATTGTTAAACTAATTCCTTGAGCATCCAGACCCAGGAGGTCAATAAGTCTGGAGATCTGCTCAGAGCTTCCTCGTGTCAGTGCTGACACAAAGCATGGTTATTGAACGCAATGATCCTGAAAGTAAATGTGTCAAAAGGAGACTGATTAAAAAGCACTGACTGAAGTTCAGCAAAACGGGTTGATTCCAACATTTTATAACTCCTAATATACAAAAAAAAAAAAAAATCTAGAAGACTGTGATTTTCTCAAAGCCTGCTTTTTATTTTTGTTTTTTTACGTTTTGGTAACAACCTTTTTTTTTTACGTTTTAACTTCTAAAGCTTCGTTTTATGGATTGGGAGCAGTTTGTGTTCAGATAAATATGTTGTGGTGAGGTCATGGAAGAACTTAAGCATAGAACTTAAAAGTGCTGGAATTTGCTCTGAAACCAGGTAGATAAAGTGTTTATCCAAAACTACGAATTATTTTGAGAGGAACAGGTGTGTCCCGTGTCTTGTAGGAGAAGATGTGGTTTGGTTTCACAAAGTTAACTACAGTTAGGAGGTGTGAAGAAAAAAGCTTTGGAATGAGAGATTTTTTCTTTTAAATGAAGAGGGCTTAAGGCTAATGATCCAAATCAGATCATAGTGTAGCCGTTCACAGTGTGAGTGTTTCATCTTTAGACTCCTTATCAGGCCACAGATTAAGTAACTTTACCTCTGAGAGCCGGACTTTTGAATTTTTCTTATCTGTAGGACGGCTAAAAGCTAAATGTGCACACAGGATCTTAATGATGGCTCATCTCCATTTAATTTCCAGTTAGTGACCACATTATACCAACATGCAAAAGAACCATATCTCATAACTAATGATGACTTCCTGAGAAAAGCTTCAGAAGCTGATTTGATCACACTCCTGTTGGCCTGAAAAGAGCATCAAAACTGCTGCTGTTTCTTTCCTTTCTTGATGTAGATCTTTGTGTTTGTTGTCCTGTCAGTTCCCGCTGGCGCTCTTTAAGGGCCGCGTGACGCTGTGCGAGGCTCTGTGCTGTGAAGTGCTAAAGTGCTGCGTCTCCAAGCTGAGCTCGCTGAGGGCAGAGGCTGCCGCGCTGCTCTACCTGCTCATGAGGAACAACTTTGAGTTCACAAAGAGGAAGACTTTCCTGCGCACCCACCTGCAGGTACAGTGAGGCAGACTCCATAACCTCTGGCTTTCTCTGCTAACGCAGCAGAAGAAGCAGGTTGATGGGCAGTATTTCTTTCTTCCTCTCAGATCATCATTGCAGTGAGTCAGCTTATCTCAGACGTGGCTCTGACTGGTAGTTCCCGCTTCCAGGAGTCCCTCTCCATCATCAATAACTTTGCAAACAGTGACAAGACCATGAAGGTACAGAAAGTGTGGAGAAATCAAGCAAGCACTCACACATGCTTGAACATTAAAAGTCTTCATTGAAGCTCAGTTCAAAGAGTCAGCTCTCGTTTCGTTTTAAGAAATACACAATAGTTCAGTGATTTCTCTTCAAGTCAAAACTGCTGTCAACTTCCTTTAAGAGAAAAGCCTTTCTGTTCATGTTTAATTTTGTGTGACATCATCTTCTTGAAAAATATAAAAGTTAGATGAGAATCATTCCAATGTGAGCCACGTTTGCTAATCAGAAGCATGCTGGTGCAGTCCACAGCCTTCCCCTCAGAGGTGAAAGGTCTAACCAAGCGGATCCGGACGGTTCTGATGGCCACTGCGCAGATGAGGGAACACGAGAGAGACCCAGAGATGCTGCTGGACCTGCAATACAGCCTGGCCCGCTCCTACGCCAGCACACCTGAGCTCAGGCGCACCTGGCTGGACAGCATGGCCAGAGCACACCTGAAGAACGGAGATCTGTCTGAGGTGTGACTCTTTGCCAGTTTTCACGCCTGTCACCTCTCACTCTTATGCTCCTCCTTCAACCATGCTTGGAAGAAGTGCATTCTGATCTGGCCTGTCTTTCTTGTTGTCTAAATTCATTTATTGAAGCATCTGCACAGATATTTAGACTGAACAATAGTTCACCCATAAAAGAACTTGAGGTATTTTCTCATTGAGTTGAATAGATTTGAGCCCTCCAGGGTTGCGCCCGTACATCAAAACTGTGTTCACATCAGCAAGCAGGAGTTAGACTTACTTTGAAATTGGTCACACTGTTTGATAATAAGGAGGCACTTTGACAATAACAGCCCAAACCCAGACTGTCTCAGCTTTTGTAGCTCAAGTGTAAGACCGCTTCTCACAAACAGGGAAGACTGTATTTCAGAGAGCTGAAGCACAAACTCTTTTTACATATTCATTTAATTCTACATTTTTTGTGTTTCTGAAATGTATCATTTCATTTTGTGACCCAAAAAAAAACCAAGGAAAAGCTTAACCTCAAAAAAACGCTTCAGCTGAGAAAAACCAGTCCGGTATCTGACCACCGGTCACTGTCTGCCCATTGGCACGCCTCTCTACACCTACATTAGGGGTTGGCAGTGGATGTTTGCGCCTGCATGGATGCTAACTGAAGTTTTTGCTGTGTCTGCAGGCTGCCATGTGTCACGTGCACGTGGCTGCACTCATTGCAGAATACCTGCACAGGAAGAGTAAGTCTGAACACTCCACATCTATTCATCAACTGCTGCTTTTCTAACTACAGATGAGAAAACTGACAAAGAGGATAAAGGCGACCACACGATGGGACTAGTCTCCATCTCTGACTGGAACTGCTCTGTTTTTATGGCGCGGTGGTCTTTTAGGAACAGGTGCCACTCTGACGATAAAACACGGTCTTTATCACAGTATGCAAAGCTGCCAACTTTCAAAAGCAGATCTGTCATGTTGCCCTTTATTCACATGAAAAACCTTTAGTAAAGAAGTGCTCTGTGTAGATGAGGAGTGCCTGAGAAAGTTTCACCTTATCTTTGTTGCCAAGAAAACTGTTGCATATTTGTTTTGTATAAATTGAACCTTTATCTGGTGAAATTATCTGAACCACATCGGTTTTATGTCTGTGTGTGTGTTTTTTTGTCAGAGTTGTTCCCCACCGGTCTTTCAGCTTTTAAAAAGATCACCTTCAACATTGACGAAGAGGCCGCCATGAAAGAAGACATTGGCATGCAGGACGTTTATTACACCGAGGTGTGGCAGAGCTGCTGTTTTTCTTTCCTTATTTGGAGCTTGAAGTCACAAACAGCTACACAACACTGAGAGTAATTTCAGTGTCACAGCTTTGCCTGTAGAAAAATCCTCATCAAAACGAAGAAGCCTTGATGGGTTTTTGTCTGTGCAGGAAGTGCTGGTGGAGCACCTTGAGGTGTGCGTTGATGCTTTGTGGAAAGCTGAGCGCTACGAGCTCATCACTCACATCGCCAAGCTTCTTGTTCCCATCTATGAGAAGCGCCACGAATATGAGGTAACCATATTACCATTCTTCAACCCCCTGTACTGCCGGTGGAAACTTTCAGCCACAAATAAGATTTTCAGCAGCAAAACAATGATGATCAAGGAAGTAGCACCCTGCCTAACTGCTGTCTTTACCTGCCCAACTAGTTCTGGGTTATATGGGTGTGTAACCTCTGCCTCTTTTCTTGAAGGCAAATTTTAGTTCAACATGACCCCAGAAGTTGTGTGATTGTGGGGCAATCATTACTCAAAACTCATGAGGAGTTATTGTTGCTATTACAGGGCCTAAAAAGAAGCAGTTTATTCGGTGATGAGCCCCACAACACCCAAACCACAAATCATGTCACTAGAAGCCCTCACACAGTCAAAGAATGACGGAGAAAACTCTAAAAGCATGCCTGACTCTCAAGCCCCTCCCACAGTAGCAGCTGGGATGTCAGTCAGCACACCTCCACCTTTTTAATGATCGAGAAGCGGTTTTGGTTTTCATGTTGTGATCGCAGGTCTTCTGTGGGGCTTTTACACCCTCCCCACCCCATTTTTTCCACTATCATCTGAGAAAGGTTAATTGAACACAATAAATATCCTCAACCATAGTAATGCTGTTCTTATGAAACAGCTCGGAGCGTCATATGACTCACTGTGTTTAAGTATATAGATAGTCATCAACACTTGCATGGAGTCAACCATTGCATCTCTGCAGCTTTCAGCTGCAGACCATTCCTTAACTGCTCGCTCCAATGAAAATCGTGTTTTTGGTATCTAACATCTTCATGTTGCATTTTCTTGTGATTTAGGCCATCTTTCCCAAAAAGACCCATGGCTGTATTAGATCAAAAGGATGCTGCTACTAAATACTGAGCAAAGGCTCTGAATACGTAGGACCATGTGATATTTCAGTTTTTCTTTTTTAATAAATGTAAAAAATTCCGTGTTTTTTGTCAATATGTAATGCTGTGTGTTCATTAATGAGAGAAAAAAATGAAGGATTTTAGCAAATGGCTGCAATATAATAGAGTGAAAAATGTAAGGGGGTCTGAATACTTTCTGTACCCACTGTACAAAGAAAATTAAATGAAAATTGTATTTCTCAGTTTATATGCAAATAATTGTGATCTCAGGAGCAGATGAAAAATGTTTTATGAAAACTTGCAGACAAATGGATGCGTGTACGTCTTTGTTTTCCCCGTCTGAACTGGACTCTGGATCACAGCTGTCCAGCTGGATAGCTCTGATATTGCTCACCATTTTTCTGGCACCAGTAACGTTAGGTTCTGGTTGTTAGGGGTTGTAAGCTAGCGGGAGAGTGTCTAAAACAGGGATAGGCAACTCCAGGCCTTGGTTATGGGTGATGGGAAGAGGGGGAAGGGTTGCTCCTCAACAGTGGTCCCGCCCACAACTCAAGAGGTGAATTTCTAATGAACTCCTGCCGCTCTGCAGAAACTTTGTCCCAGAAAAAGACACTTTTGACTAGAATGGCATCATCCATTCTACCACTCAGCTGGTTTTCAACAGCAAAAAGTAACGGTTTACACTCAATGTGACTCATTATACTTGATAACAGACTTAAGTAGTCACAGTTTCACTAACAGAATGACTACAGATAAATCTTCCTTTCTTTTATTAGTCAGTTTGCTATAATGACAGTTTTTTCATATCATATGCTATAAGATAGTTTGACTAAGAATTAAACAAACTGGGAAGATTTGGCATTTTTGCAGTGAGTAGATGCTTATGTTTTACCTGCACCAGACCTTTGCTTATCTTTTCTGTTGTGATAAAGCTCAGTCAAACCAACAAACAAACACTTGTCTGTTTCTGCAGAAACTAAGTCGGCTGTACGAGACTCTGCACAGAGCGTACAACAAGATCATGGAGGTGACTCATTCCGGCCGCAGACTCCTGGGGACCTTCTTCAGAGTGGCATTTTATGGTCAGGTGAGGACAAACGCAATCACCTGGAACGCTTTGGTTATTGTTCTATGAAGCCGCTGCCTGTGCAAATGTCCACAAAAATTAAATAACTGAACCTGTTGATCTGTTGTATCTATATTTCCACCTGCTTCTTTCTGGGACCCGTGAAACTTTCAAAACAATGTTTTGTTTTTGTCAATGAAAATTTAAAGTTTGGGAACTTTCTGAAGAACGTGGTCTGATCCGACCTCTCTTGAACAGGGCTTCTTTGAGGAAGAGGATGGGAAGGAGTACATTTACAAAGAACCTAAACTCACCGGCCTGTCGGAAATCTCACAGCGTCTGCTGATGCTCTATGGGGAAAAGTTTGGCCCAGAAAGTGTCAAGATAATCCAGGATTCAAACAAGGTGAGCTCAGGCCCCCGGAAGCTTGCTTCAGCTAGAGTGCCTTTGGGAAGTAGAATTTTTCAGCTAAAGTTTGTTTGTGTGGAAAATCTCACATTTGCAAGGCAATCTGACAAATGACTAATGTGCACCATATGGCTCATCAGACTCTCCCTGATCAAATGCTCTTCAGCTTTTACCCGATGCCAGACGCAGGCCCCGCTCTCTGACCGCCTGCTCTGGTTTCTCACAGGTGAATCCCAAAGAGCTGGACTCAAAGTTTGCGTACATCCAGGTGACATTTGTGAAGCCCTTCTTTGAGGAGAAGGAGGAGCCAGAGAAAAAGACGGATTTCGAGAAGAACCACAATATCAAACACTTTGTATTTGAGACGCCGTACACTCTGTCAGGGAAGAAGCACGGCGCCGTAGAGGAGCAGTGCAAGAGGAGGACGGTGCTGCTGAGTATGTGAACCAAAGCACTCCCGTTTAACATCAACTTTCACTGAAGCGTTTTGAGTTGTTTTCAAACAACTTTGTGTCAAATCAAACATCTCATCATAAAATCTCTCATTTATTTTTAACTCTCCATCACAGAGACAGCTTTTTTCTGCCTCCAAATGCAGTATGTCTCCATGGGCCACACACAACAGAAAGCATCAACAAGCATTAAACATTAGCTGACAGCTTGTTATTGGAGCTGCCAGCTGGTCCTTCATTTGTCCAAGAGGCAACTTTTTGGAGACGTCAGAGAAGCATTCTCATTTAATGAAACCCTTCAGTTTCCATACTGTCCACAGAGCCACAGCGATGTGAGGAGAGGTTTTACATGTTTGAGCTTCTGTGCACGTTTTTGTCTTAAATTGACCACATTTTCTGCTAACAGATGTTATGGATAAACGAGAAACACACTTCAACCAAACAAACTTAATGATCTTGCTTGGAATTTGCAGTTTGGAGTTGAGCTCGTGCAGGGTCTGCTCATGAGTCACGCTGCAGGGACATCATAGGCTGAAGTCCGACAGCAAAGCTGGAGTTCCTCATCACATGTGGACTTGATTCACATTTTATCTTTATTTTTCTAGCTCTCAGTTTTAACATTTTTAGAATAGAAACATTTGTTTGCCTTGCTTCCTTTCAGCGTCAATCAAGCTGTGTTTTTTCATGATATTGGCCTTTTGAACTCAGGGTTTTTAACCTTAACTGAAGTGATTCAGAGCCGGAATAAAAGAAGGACAAAAAAGAAGCCGAATGGAAGAGAAATATTGTTTCAGACCGTCGCAACTGTTCTCTGGATCATATACACATAATGCACATCATTTCTGTTGTTTACACATGTCTGTGCTGAGGATGCAATGATTTCCTCTTACTGCAGTGTTGCCTGGAATGACCCCACACTCAGGCAAAGATTGCTCAGCTTCAAGGTTTCCTTCTTTTCTAAATCTAAAAGCAGCACTGGGTTCACGTAACTCTCTTGCTTCCAGCTTTCAGCAGTTTCCCGTACGTGAAGAAGCGGGTAGAGGTGGTGGGAGAGAAGCAGGTGGAGCTAAAGCCGGTGGACGTGGCCATAGATGAGATGAAGGCGCGAACAGCGGAGCTCACCAAGTTGTGCTCCAGCCAGGAAGTGGACATGATTCAGCTGCAGCTCAAGCTGCAGGGCTGCGTCTCTGTGCAGGTAAAGGCTCACCTAAACAAAGGTGGGGGTTCACCAAACCAAAAAAACCTTTGATTTCATTCAAAGAACAGACTGCAGCAGGAAACGCCTTTTAAAATGTGGACTCATGGGGCGGCAAAAAAGTTGATTTTATTTATTTATGAATCCAAAATCAAAGTTTCACTTTGATTTTAGTTTGATTGTTTGATAACCCACTCCAACAACTCAGAGCTGTATGACTGGATACCTCCAATATTTGGGTTGTGAGGGGTTGCAAGCTAGTGGGAGAGAGTGGAAACAGATGGGTGATAGGAAGTGGGGTGGACTTACTCTGTGCCGGTCCTTCCCACAACTCAGAGGTGAATTTCTAATGAACTCCTGATGCTCTGCAGAAACTGTCATAGAAATTAACACAGGTTTTTTTTTATTTTGGCTAAAACAACATCATCATAATTAAAAGACCACTGGGAATGCTTTGAAAACAGGTCAGAAGATGTTTGCAGGAGGTCTTTAAAAGTTGCAGCGGTCATTTTCCTGGCTGTGTTGTTACTATTTGGCTGATAGATGACGACAATCTTTGACAGCCTGATTCTTTTTTTTTTTTTTTTTTTTAGCTCAGTTAGAAAGCAAATATGTGATAAATAAATCTTCATCATAACATTGTTTAGTAAAATGTTTTCATTCTATAGAAAGTGTTGGTCTTTTTGCATTTTCACTTTGCTTTTCTTCCTCTGCACTAAAAGCATGCTAGTAATGGCTCTAATGGTTTTCTCTCTTGTTCAGAAAAGTCTGTCATAAAACACATTTTCTATATTAGTGTTGTAACACAAAGCCCCACTGCTCGCCTCCATATAGATCATTTAGATGTGCGTAGTGGATGAAACCAGTGAGTTAGTGACTGCAGAGGTCAGTGACGAGGAGCCTGGAGCCAGTGGGCTCTTTGTAACAATCCCCAACAGCCTCAGACATGTTCTTCTGCAGGTGAATGCAGGCCCCCTGGCGTATGCAAGGGCATTCCTGGATGAAAATAAGACCAACCAGTTCGGAAGTAAGAAAGTGAAAGAGCTGAAGGATATCTTCAGGTACGTTTTCATCTTTCCAAAGAGAGAAATCCTGATGGCTTTGGACTTCAAGCACCTTTTCTCTTCTTTTCATAAAAATGTAGGCGTTTTGTGGAAGCGTGCAGTTTAGCCCTGGACATTAATGAGCGCCTCATCAAGGAGGATCAGTTTGAGTATCATGAGGGCCTCAAGTCCAACTTTAAAGAGATGGTGAAGGAGCTGTCAGACATTATCCATGAACAGGTACTGTGACTTCAGTTTGCCCCACCCTAACCCAGAAAGAACAACTT
>BSAI01000147.1:796869-816227 GCA_036245035.1 Adrianichthys oophorus
CATGTCGTGACCCTAACAGCTACAGTTTCTACCAAATTTTAAGCTTTAATAAGATTTCAAAAGGATTAAAGTTATCATAACGTTTCTCCCCCATTTAGGTTTTACTAAAAGTGTTGGTAAAGTTAAAGTCCCATTAGTTTTCACACACCCGGGTGTGTGTAATGTGTTCTCTGCATTTGTCCCCTCCCCTGTGGGAGTGGTGTGCTGCAGACACAGTTGTGTTCAGGAACCATTTAACCCTCCTTCTGTGTGGATTGACCTCATAACCTCACGTTTGTCACAGCAGCTCTCTGTCTTCATGAATGCAGATCTACCAGGAGGACATGATGCGCTCGCTGCTGCAGAACTCGCTCCACGTGTTTCGTGCCATCAGTGGGACGTCCACCGACCTGAGCTGACCTCCTCAGCCTCCCATCTTCACCTCCATCACCGTCATCTTTTAGGGGGAAAAAATCTGGTGCAGAAACTCTTGAAATTTGGCTTTTGAAGGTGTTGCAGCATGAATATCTAAATCAACCACCAGAGAAGCAGTTATGAGAATGTGTTACAGCAACATGGACCGATCACATGCATGTCAGGCCAAGGTTCTGCAAGGATGGGACTTGTCTCGATTAGCAGTTGGACTGTTACCTTTAAACTAAAGACGTTTCCTTCCCCGTCCCAGCTTTCTTCAGATCTATGCAGGAAAAAACTCTCAAAGGCAGCAGCACCTTTTCTTCTGAGTGATTTGCCTCAGCTCTTGGTGCCAGGCAAGCAGTGGAAAAAAAACAAAACAACAACAACCGGTTCTGTTCTAGCACGCCCCCAAAAGAACCTGAGTTTATCTTTGCAGCAGATCGCTGCTATTTAAAGGCAGCGCATTCCTGCAAACTTTTCATAGAAAGTAGATAAGTCACGTTAGAGCAGCGCTGTGAGGATCCTGTTGACATCAGACCTCCTGTGTTTGAGAGCAGAGCTTGTCTTAAAGAGTTTTATGGATTAAGTTATTATTTTAGACATTTTCAATAATGTAAAAGCAGAAAAGTGATGCCAGATTCAGCCTGTTCGAGTCACTTAGACATTTTCGAGTCTGCTCCAGATGTGCTGCTCTCAGCTGTGGGGCAGCGGCCGGAGAGGGTTTCAAACCAGTGCCTTTGTGCTCTGCCTTCTGATACACTTCCTCTGCCTCAGCTCGTGTGGAAACAACTCATGCTGGTAAAACAAGTATTTCACAAGTGCTACACTGAAGAAAAGCAGATCAGTATTTAACTATGTGCAGAAGCAAGGCTGTATACGGAGCTTTCTGCTTGGGTACTGAATGAATGTATGAATGTATGTATATTTGAAAGTTTTTCAATCCCTGCTCAGATCAAAACTCATCTCAGCAGAGATTTTTTTATTTGTTTCGCAATGATGACAGAGGTGCAGCTATTCGTCAAATTTACTTTGTAAAACCCTTTTTTTGCAATAAAATCTCAAAAATCTGTGTTTGTGTGCTTATTAGGCCTGAAGGCCCTTCTTAGGGGTTTTGAATGTCATCATCATGAAGCTTCTGAACCAGAGCCAGCAGCCTAACAGGTTCAACATGTACCAGTTTGTTCTTTTCAGTTCCTTAAGGACTGTGAAAAGAAAAAACTGTGGGCATTGAGATTTGCCATCCAGCCGCAGAAACATGTCACACCACACCAATGTCTGGTTTCACTTCGGTTTGTAGTGATGCAGGGGCATCAGCCATAAACTTTCTTCCCCTCAGAGACAGTTGTTGCTCCTCTTTAGGGATCACAGAATGCTGAGATGAAGATGGGCCAATCAGCTGTAATAAAATATCACAGGTGTCCAACATGTGACCTTTAGCTCCCTTGTGATGAATGCCAGACATTCCAGGCATCACAGTATTCAGATTTCACCTGTGAAAGCTGCTTAAGCCATACCTGTCGGTGCTGAACGGATCATCTGCATAAAACCGTTGCAAAAGTATGAAGGAAAGTGTGTTTCCTTGCAGTCATCAGAAAAGGTCTGACTGTGGCCTTGAATGAAGCTACAAAAAAAGACAGAAGGATCAACAAGGGTTCAACTTTTTGTTGCTTCTGTAAAAGATATTGGTGTCAGATTAAATTGGCATTTTTATGACAAAAATTGGTAAATGAAAAGCTCTGTTAACATGAAATAGAAAACAGATATTTCAGATGACCATTGTCAGTATAAGAGAGTTGCACCTACTAATGTTTTAGACATCCCCACACAGGACTCAAATCAGAATTTTCTGGGCTCACTTGGAACAGTGCAAACCTGCTCCCAAATCCAGACGATATGGCGTCTTACCTGTGATCTAAACTAGCTCATCACTCTACATCACTGAGCCAAATGTTGCTGAGACTAGACTCTTAGACTCTTGCGATCCCTCTGTTTGTGCTCTTATCAGCTCACTTTTTCCCCGTTTGTTGCATAAAGCCATTACCACACATAATTGGCTTAATGATTCACAGACTCATTGAGGACATGGCTACTTCCTGCACACTTCCTGCACAGTTTGTCTAGCTTATTTATTTATTTATTTACTTTTAGCATGCAACTTAATGCAAATCCAAATAAATAAAATACACAAGTCAATAAGCAAAAACAAGCAAGATTAAGAAACTCTGGTCTTCTCTGGCCCTCACGTTAAAGAGCAGATTTATTTTGTTTATGGCATTAAATAACTTTCAGGTTCTGTTGGAAACCCTGAAAAATAAAAGTTTACCTAATCCCTCTGCAAAAAAAAGCTGTACACAAAAAGTTTATTCTATTAAGTGTACTTACAAGGATAGATAGTGTACTTTAGATCATGTACACATAGTGTAGAAAGTAACTGAATACTTCTTCAAACTAAATTGGAGCCTTTTAAGATTACAATAGGTAGGTAGTAAATGAAAAGTAAACTTCCTGCCTTCCTTTTACTACAGACTAAGTGTGTTGGTAGTCCACTTCAATTCAGCACTTTTTGGTAAGGGATTTCTCGGATTTTTTGTTGCACAAAAACATCACTCTGAACATTTAATCCCAGATACATGTGCCTTTATCATGTGGTTTATCAGAAAACTCACGCCATGTACATCTAAGTGTCCCCATCATTTATTTAGTCATGCTGAACCGGCGCATGCGTAATTGGGACCTGACTCCTGTGGCATACCAGAGCTCCTCCTGACCCCAAAACCAGCTCGCTTTTTACGCAGCTTTCAGGTGAGCCAGGTTTGCTGCTTAACTGCCTTCCAGTGGTGTCTCGTCACGTCTGTCCTCCGTCTAACTCCGCCCATTCGGATTTTGTCGGCTTTTCCTGGCAGAAGCTTCACACCCACCGAGAGCGCGGATCCAAATCTGTCCGCTCTTGCGTTTTTGGACCGTATTTTCGATTTCTGTGCTTTCTGAAACCCACCCCCTGTTAATTCGGTGGACGTTACATCTTTCCCGTTGTCCTCTATTCATTCTTTTATGTCGTTTTGTGAGTCTCGTCATCCGGATTTCTTGAGCGCTCGTGGGTTTTGACGCGCGTCCGCGCTTTGACGCAGCATGGATCAGAATCCTGGTGGCGTTTTCTTTCTATTATTCTTCGCCTCAACGACGACCCTGACCTACAGCAAAACCGGTAAGAAGAAATAGATGTTAATTCTGATATATTTACAATGACTGTTAGTTTAAAAAACTGTCTGTTTTTATTTCCTAACTTTAATTTAATGAACCGGCACCTTAACGTGGTGGAGGGGTTTGAGTGCTCGAGTGATCCCAGGAGCTATGCTGTCTGGGGCTTCGGCTCCTGGTAGGGTCTCCCATGGCAGACAGGTCCTGGGTGACGAGCCAGACAAAGAGCGGTTCATAAACCCCTTCATGAGAAAGCACATCACAGACCCAGTTGCGTCGCCCGGATTGGCGTTACCGGGGCCTCACCCTGGAGCCAGGCCTGGGGTTGGGGCTCGCAGGCGAGCGCCTGGTGGCCGGGGCTCCTCCCACGGGCCCCGGTCGGGTAAAACCCGAACGATCAACGTGGGATCACTCCCCAGTGGGCCCACTCCCCAGTGGGCCCACCACCTGCAGGAGAGCTCAGAAGGGGCCGGTGCGATGTGGTTTGGGTGGCAGTCGAGGGCGAGTGCCTCGGCGGCCTAAACCCCGGTCATGGAACTTGGCTTTTGGGACATGGAACGTCACCTCTTTGGGAGGGAAGGAGCCTGAGCTTGTGCGAGAGGTTGAGAGGTACCGGCTAGATATAGTTGGGCTCACCTCTACGCACAGTCTGGGCTCTGAAACTCAGTCTCTCGAGAGGGGTTGGACTCTCTACCATTCTGGAGTTGCACATGGTGAGAGGCGGCGGGCTGGGGTGGGCTTACTTGTGAGCCCCCAGCTTAGCCGCCAAGTGTTGGAGTTCACCCCGGTGGATGAGAGAGTTGCGTCCCTCCGCCTTCGGGTGGGGGACAGGTCTCTGACTGTGGTTTCGGCTTATGGGCCGAACAGCAGTTCAGAGTACCCAGCTTTCTTGGTGTCTCTCGGAGGGGTACTGGAAAGTGCCCCAACGGGGGACTCCATTGTCCTCCTGGGTGACTTCAATGCCCACGTGGGCAACGACAGTAGCACCTGGAGGGGTGTGATTGGTAGGAACGGCTTCCCTGATCTGAACCCCAGCGGTGTTTTGTTGTTGGACTTCTGTGCTCATCATAGTTTGTCCATAACAAACACCATGTTTGAGCACAAGGGTGTCCATCAATACACGTGGCATCAGGACACCCTCGGCAGGAGATCAATGATCGACTTTGTAGTCGTTTCAGGAGACCTTCGGCCGTGTGTCTTGGACACTCGGGTAAAGAGAGGGGCAGAGCTGTCCACTGATCACTACCTGGTGGTGAGTTGGATTCGATGGCGGGGAAGGAGGCCGGAAAGACTCGGCAGACCCAAACGTAGTGTGAGGGTCTGCTGGGAACTTCTGGCTGAGCCCTCCGTCAGGGAAGTCTTTAACTCCCACATCCGGGAGAACTTCAAACAGGTACCAAGGGAGGCTGGTAACATTGAGTCTGAATGGACCATGTTCTCCACCTCCATTGTCTCTGCTGCTGTTCGGAGCTGTGGTCGCAAGGTCTCTGGTGCCTGTCGTGGCGGCAACCCCCGAACCCGTTGGTGGACACCGGAAGTAAGGGATGCCGTCAAGCTGAAGAAGGAGTCCTATCAGGTCTGGCTGACTTGTGGGACTCCAGAGGCAGCTGACAGGTATCGGCAGTCTAAGCGAGCTGCGGCTCAGGCTGTAGTAGAGGCAAAAACTCGGTCCTGGGAGGAGTTCGGTGAGGCCATGGAGAAGGACTATCGGTTGGCCTCGAAGAGGTTCTGGCAAACCGTCCGGCGCCTCAGAAAGGGGAAGCAGCTTTCTGCAGGCACCATTTTCAGTGCACGTGGGGAGCTGCTGACTTCGACTGGGGACATTGTCGGGCGGTGGAAGGAATACTTTGAGGATCTCCTCAATCCTGCTGACACGCCTTCTCTTGAGGAAGCAGAGGCTGAGAGCCCTGGGGTGGGGCTGTCCATTACCCAAGCTGAAGTCACAGAGGTAGTTAACAAGCTCCTCTGTGGCAAGGCACCGGGAGTGGATGAGGTCCGCCCTGAGTACCTCAAGTCTCTGGATGCTGTGGGAGTGTCTTGGTTAACGCGTCTCTGCAGCATCGCGTGGCAGTCAGGAACAGTACCACTGGACTGGCAGACAGGGGTGTTGGTTCCCCTTCTCAAGAAGGGGGACCGGAGGGTGTGTTCCAACTACCGGGGAATCACACTCCTCAGCCTCCCTGGGAAAGTCTATGCCAGGGTACTGGAGAGGAGAGTCCGGCCGATAGTCGAACCTCAGATCCAAGAACAACAATGCGGTTTCCGCCCTGGTCGTGGAACTGTGGATCAGCTCTACACCCTGTCCAGGGTGCTGGAGGGTTCGTGGGAGTTCGCTCATCCTGTCCACATGTGTTTTGTGGATTTGGAGAAGGCGTTCGACCGTGTGCCCCGTGGTGTCCTGTGGAGGGTACTTTGGGAGTATGGGGTCCGGGGAGCCTTACTCAGGGCTGTCCGGTCTCTGTATGACCAGAGCAGGAGCATGGTCCGCATAGCTGGCAGTAAGTCAGACCTGTTCCCAGTGCATGTTGGACTCCGGCAGGGCTGCCCTTTGTCACCGGTTCTTTTCATAGTTTTTATGGACAGAATTTCTAGGTGCAGCCAGGGTCCTGAGGGGGTCTGGTTTGGGAACCACAGGATTTCCTCTCTGCTCTTTGCAGATGATGTTGTCCTGTTGGCTTCATCGAGCCAGGACCTCCAGTATGCATTGGAACGGTTTGCAGCCAAGTGTGAAGCGGCTGGGATGAGGGTCAGCACCGCTAAGTCTGAGGCCATGGTTCTCGACCGGAGAAAGGTAGTTTGCCCTCTCTGGGTGGGTGGAGTGCTCCTTCCCCAAGTGGAGGAGTTTAAGTATCTTGGGGTCTTGTTCACGAGTGAGGGAAGATCGGAGCGTGAGATCGACAGGCGGATTGGTGCTGCGTCCACCGTTATGCGGTCGCTGTACCGGTCCGTCGTGGTGAAGAGAGAGCTAAGCCAGAAAGCAAGGCTCTCAATTTACCGGTCGATCTACGCCCCAATACTCACCTATGGTCATGAGCTCTGGGTCATGACCGAAAGAACGAGGTCCCGGATCCAGGCGGCTGAAATGAGCTTCCTCCGTAGGGTGGCTGGGCGCTCACTTAGAGATAGGGTGAGAAGCTCGGTTACCCGGGAGGAGCTCGGAGTAGAGCCGCTTCTCCTCCAAATCGAGAGGAGCCAGTTGAGGTGGCTCGGGCATTTAGTTCGGATGCCCCCTGGACGCCTCCCTAGGGAGGTGTTCCAGGCATGTCCCACTGGGAGGAGGCCCCGGGGAAGACCCAGGACACGCTGGAGAGACTACGTCTCTCGGCTGGCCTGGGAACGACTCGGGGTCCCCCCAGAGGAGCTGGAGGAAGTGGCTGGGGAGCGGGAAGTCTGGGCATCTTTACTTAGACTGCTGCCCCCGCGACCCGGTCCCGGATAAGCGGAAGAAAATGGATGGATGGATGAACTTTAATTTATTTATTTATTTATTTTAACTTGTCCTGTCCAACAGCTGAGCAAACAGATTACTTGGTGAAATTCCGGTTTAAAACAGACCAGATAAACTGAATTCCCCAGAACAAGTTTACCTTGGGAAATAATTACTACTAGATCTTTAAGAAATATGAAATGCCTAATCCTATTGTTCTTTTGTAGCATTTTCTGCAGAACAATCTGACATTTTTCCACATTTCTGACATAATTAGTTGACAGAGTCTGCAGTCATGAAAGCCCCATACAGTTTTCAGATGCTGCAAATTGCTGCTTGACAGGAAACAGCGTCAAACAATGCAAGTGACACTTGAAGCTAATACATGGATTAAAAAACACATCCCCGTAATTAAGTTATTAATCTGGGTCAGGTGATGGGAGAGAAAGTCTAAAGGCTTCAGGGAAGAAATCTCAAAGAGAAAAAGAAATCGCACAGGTAAGCACAGGTGTGATCTGTCACTAAAGCAGAGGGAACTGTGGAGCATCGCTGACATCAAAACAGAAAAAAAAAAGAAAACTGTGCAGACTTCAGTGGTGCAGCTTTCATAAAATAAGGAAATACTGGGGGAAATGGTCATAAATGACGTTTAGCTTAGTTTAGATGTGACAGAAGTCGTTATTTCAATAAGAGAAACGATGTGAACTCAATTGAACCTGTTCAGAGTAAAAGAAAGTACACTGCAGGAGAAAACCTGCTGGATTCCTGAGAGCAGCAGCTTTGTGTCTGAGACATCCTGACCTGTTTATCTTACTTTTCTTTTGTCTGTTCAATGGCTTTGGTTAAAAGCGCACTTTTGTGTCAACAACTGTGGTGGAGAGTCTTCTAGACTGCACTTTCAGGAGCCATGGCTGTGTTGTGTTCAAGGCAGTGTGGGATCAGTGAGACTTATTCCTTATTGCCGTGACTTTCTCCTGACAGCAGATCACCTTCCTGCACCGACGCAGCTCAAGCACGAGTGGCTCGACCCGATTGTTTTGAAAGTGAACTGGTCTTGGAATAGGGACCCTGATCTGCCCAAAGACTGTAAACCTGCCTTCAAGGTTGAAGAAGTGAATAAGAAAATGACGGTAAAAAATAAACTCAATCTGCAAATATTGTGTGAAGGCAAATAAATCAGTATAAATGTACCTCAAACTCAAACTGCAGGATAAGAGTTTGTTGTTTTAATTGTTCCTTTTGTTCTCCAGGGTTTGATGTCAGAGTTACTTTTTAATTTAATTTAGTTGCATAACCTAACTTTAGTCTCCCTGGATTGTCTTATAATTATAATAATAGAATAATTATTTGCAAAGAAATGAATAGACTTTAAGAAGCTTAATATATTCTTTACATTCATTTTGAATGTCTTTTCTTTTTCTGACTGTGATGTTTTGTTTCTCCCAGCCCACACAGGTCCCTGAAAACCAAACTTTTACACAGTATTTTCTCTCAGAGGAAAGGAAATCCAGTTCGTTGACGCTCAGCGTTGTGGCAGAGTGCCTCGATCTCAAAAGCATAGCTGCAAACATCACCATCTTCTTCTTCCAAGGGAAGAAGCGTTACGGTAAGACCACACTGAAGATCCAGGAGCACAATGGCTAAAAACATGAGGATGAGTAACACTTTGGCTTCTGCAGCGGAGCTCGTGAGGAACTTCAAATGCTTTGAGGACCATCCAAAGAAATGCACTTGGATCCCACTGGATCCGTCTCAGAGGCTGAAGGTTTCTTACAGGTGAGAAAGAATCTGAGCCATGTCTGATCAAGCAGATGTGCTTTTTCTCTGCACAACAAACTCAAGTTTCCCATTGTATATTTGTTTGATATCATAAATAAGTGTTGTAACAAATCCAGTGTTCTTGGTGACATGAAAAGCTCTGGAAGGATGCAAAGCGGGTGAGAAATCCACCATCTGATCAGCATTCCTAATGAAAGCTCATTCTGTTTTTCTAGGCATTTATCAAGATATGAGGAAGCCCTGATGGAGTGTAAGCAGCAAAGCAAGGAGCATGTCTGCTTCATGGACAAGATGGAACCAATACGAGATCTGTGTGTGATTGTGGAGACGGACACGCATATGAACACCTTCAAACCTGAGCGTGGTCGGTGCAGCCTCTCTACGTCAGCATGGATTTGAAATGGTTGGATGTGCCGTTCATGTTGTCTGTTTTTGCGGTTGTTTTAGTGGTGTCTGTGCCGCCGCTCAACATCACAGAGAACGGAAATCTCCTCCTGTTGACCTGGACACCATCAGATGTTCGAACGGCTTGGAAGTTTGAGCTGTGGTACAAAGAATGTAACAAACCCAAGGAGGTAAGTCTCATTCTACAGAGTCATGAGAATGTGAAGTCAAACCAGATAACAGCGAAAACTAGAGAGAAAAGAGTAGAATTCATGAGCAGAGCGCAGTCCTTTTATTACACAACTGTAAACACATCCATCCCTTTATCCATCCATCCATCCATCCATCCATCCATCCATCCATGTGAGGAGGTGGGGTACACCCTGATCAGGTCACCAGTCTGTTGCCAGCTAGAACCTGATCTCTGACTCAGCATTGAAGATGAAGCAGGATGAAATCACTGATAAAACATGCAACTAACTAAATACTAAATTAACTGAAGAAGACAATCAAATGGAAGAAAGACCCTTCAATTACAAAAACTATTCAAATCCCACTCCCATCATTTTTTGATCTTTTTCAAACCAGTCTTTTAATTATAATTATGCAGTTTTTGAAAATCCAAAAACCTGTGTGGTTTTCCAGGACATAGTTTCTGCAGAGCAACAAGACTTCATTAGAAATTCACCTCTGACTTGTGGGTGGGACTGCAGAAGTAAGCCTCTGCTGAGACCCCATCATCCCTTTTAGCTTACAGCCCCTCACACCCCAGGCTAACATTACTGGTGAAGCAAAAACAGGGAGCAATATCAGAGCTATCCAGCCGTTCAGTTTAGATCCAGATTCCAGCTCAGACGAGGAAAACAAAGACGTTCATGGATCTAATTGTCTGTAAATGGATGCATCAGAATGAAGCAGAGCAGAAAGACTCTTTTTAAATCAACTTTTTCAAATGGCTTTTTTCATCTGCTCCTGATTCACAACAATTTGAGTAAAGAAATACTCAGAAATGCTGTTTTAAACTTATTTTTTATAATATATATCTTCCATCATGAGAAAAATACCACAAGAACATGTTAAAAACACCAAAAAGATGATTTTCATCAAAGTGGGTCCTAAAGTGAATCTTCAGATCTTTAAGTTTTGTGTGTTCGTTTTTCCATTGTAACATTCCTGAAGCATTTGTGATCCCTGACCGTTCCCCTTGTTCTCTGCTTGTAGCATTTGACTTATGAGAAGAACACAGTAGAGATCCCGTATGACCCGTGCTGCGTCTACCACTTTCAGTACAGAGTTCGATCCGGGGAAGCTCAAACACCAGTATCTAGCAGCAACAGCTGTGTGCAGACCTATGGTAACTATCCAGATCGGACTTTCTCTTTTTTCTGCTTAACAATGTGTCGAAGTGCTTTTTACAGACTCAATCTTACCACCCTTTACGTTTTTATTTAGTGTTTTTTTTTAAAGCCAAACTCATGAAACCAAAATGACAAACTATCAGAGGTAATGGTACCAGAACTTATTCAGAAGGAACTTTAGGATCCTTGCAGGAGAACAAGACTTGGACAAACTGTGGGTTTGATGGAGGTTCATTCCAGAGGAATCTGCCATCAAACTCCTCAGAGTCCTGCTTTTCACACCTTCAAACACAATCTCATTGGAAACCGGACATTGTACCTGATTCATTTGCAGCATTTATATTTGACAATATTCTAAATATTCGTTCAGTGTATCTGTATGCTGTTTTATGCTTTTCATGTTACCTGTTCCAGGACAACAGAGGAACGTTCCGTATTCATATTAGCAGGTTTATAGTCTTTGCATTTGTGGCTGTTGGTCAAATGCATTTGCACTTTTGCTTTGGCTCTGAGTTGCTCAAAGTCTTGGTGTTTTTGTGGGATCTGATTCTGTAGAAACACCAGCCGGTTGATCTGGTTGGAAACGTTGTGTAGCAGCTAACGTCGTGAATGCTTCCCTGAAGTTGGGGGTATGCATTTGTTGGTGTAATTCCTCAGATCAAGTTTGTGCAAAACTGTGATTGACAATGTATTTCTGTGCACGCTCAGATTGGCAGATTTGACGCATAATTGGCTTCATTACACAGACAGCACTTGGATATAAAGACAGTAGTTGCTGCAGCTGTTTTTCATTTGAAGCCGGTGTGTTTCTGTGGTGTGGCTCTAAGGCGCCACCCACTGGAGCCCTGCTGTCACTACAGCAGGTTGCGCCGCATCGTGAGGCCTTCTGTATTGTGGATGTGGACGTTTCTGTGAAATAGTTAGTTTTTTTTTTCTTCTCTTCATGGATGGATGTTTAGTGACTGAAATGCAGTTTGGAGGTTATTTGGACAATGGTTTTGTCGTTTTGAACTTTGACCTTCAGCGTCCATCACCAGTAACATTTAAAGGAGATTATGTCACTTTTTGACAAAATCAAAAAACCTATGTCACTTCGTTGTTCTGCAGAGCAGCAGGAGGTCTCTAAGAAATTCACCTCTGAGTTGTGAGCCTGCCCGCTCTCCTTCGTCCACGTCTTTACACTTTCACCTGCTGGCTTACAGCCCTCACACCCCAACCTAACATTAGCAGTGCATGTCGGAGCTGTCTAGCCGTACAGTTTTGATCCAGATTCCAGCTCACATGAGGAAAACTGTTTGTCTGTCAGTGGATGCATCAGAATGGAGCAGAGCAGGGAGCTTGTAGCTTGATGTGGTAACTTATTCATCACATTTACAATATTACATTGTCTGCTCCTGATTCACTGCGATTTGAGTGAAGAAATACCCAGAGATGGAATTTCAATCTTAATTATCTTTCTATATGTCCTCCATCATTAGAAACCTGTTACAAGAACACGTTAAAAACACCCAGAACACAATTTTATCAGAGTGGATCTTT
The DNA here is from genome assembly GCA_036245035.1 of Adrianichthys oophorus. NCBI lineage: Eukaryota > Metazoa > Chordata > Actinopteri > Beloniformes > Adrianichthyidae > Adrianichthys > Adrianichthys oophorus. The sequence continues at coordinate 808,951 of BSAI01000147.1, forward strand.
AAGATTTGCTATAGAAATTAAATAAGAATTTCATTCTCCTCACTTTCCTGTTATGAAGATTTGTGCACTCGTATTGTGGGCTTAAGATGCTAACGTAATGTGGTACTGTTCCTGGAAGGACCAAATAAACAGAACAAAGAACAGACAGTAAAGAAAAAAGATTAATGATATTTGATCATGCTCTGATAGATCCTGTTTAAATATTTGTCATTTCTAATCTCAGTCCAGTCATTTTCTGACCCAAAAAATCCAAGCCAAAAGATCTGATAACTGGAAACAAAAGCAATTGTTAAAAAATTCAAAGCTACAACAGCTAAGAACTGTTTTTTGAAAAGAGTTGAAGTCATTTAGACAAAAGAAAGAATAATTGAGGCTTTCTCCTTGTTTCCTTCTTTTTCCACCAGGCAGTGTTCTATAGCGTTTAATTGAGAAGCAAGTTCATTAAACTGTTTCTTCTAATAATGGGATAGATACTACAGTTATAGTCCGCATTTAGTTGGGATATAAATAATTTTAAGCTATGGATTAGTTAAAACAAACTTGTTCAGAATGAAAACAAATGCAATTCTCTTAAAAGGACAAACATGCATTTTCATGACAAAAGTAAAGTCGGACAAAGTATTCAAATTTCTTGCAGTGTTAAAGGCTTTTTAAAAATGTCGATGGCTTGCTGCTTTCTAATTTTTTCATAAATCTTTAGTTTTAGGATCAGGATCTCACAAACATTTTTAACAGGTAGAAACACTAAAAAGGTTGGATGTAAATTTAGATTTTTTTTTTTTTGTTTGAAACATACAGTAGGAGATAAAATGAAGAAAAAATAAAAGCAAGTAAGATTTGTTTGATATTTTTATGACTTCTTTCTTATTTTAGACACAATGTTCACACTGATGAGAAGTGAAAAGATAGAATTCTCAAAAATCTGGATTTGTTTTCTTAAATACTGCAGAATATTTTTCAGCGACTTTTGAGTTCGTTTTTGTTGATTTTTTTAAAAGTAAGTTACTTTAAACAAAACAGTTTGAAAATACAGAAATAAGCCTTTTTTGTGTAAAATCATAAATAGACCGTCATCATTTTGTTTTCCCAAATTTTGACTTTATTCTTGTAATCCAGAGCATTTACTTACAATACAGTAAAGTTTAATAAAAAGAAAGAAACTGTCAACAGGATTTCTCTTTGTGCTTATTAAAAAACTGTCAGCTTTTAACCTCCTGTACTCAGAAACCAAAACGGTCCAGATTCTGGTCTATAGTTCTTCAGAGAGATTTTTTAGGCAAAATTCAGAATTTTTCTTCATATCTGAAGGGCTTTTCTTTGTTTTTCATAACAGACTCTGGACAATGTTACAATGCAGGCCTGGTAATGGCCATCGTCGCCCCAGTCCTTCTGTTCTTCTGCGTCATGCTGTCCTGCTACTGCTTTAGAAGGTACTAAAGGCAGAGTCCTCCCTCCTGCTTACGCCAACTACACGGCGCTGATGCAGAGAAAAGCTGCTTTATCTGACAGTGAAAGAATATGGAATTGTGTGAATTGCCTCAATGGTTGAAGAGTTACAGCATTTACAGTAAATACTTCAGCTCCAGACGTTCAGGGGTTAAACCCTGTCAAAGGTTTGAGTGATTAAAACCTAAAATGTTCTGGACTCTTCAGTGACTACATCCTCCTGTCTTTACAACGTTTTTAATGCTCCTAACAGAAGAAGCATTGCATCTGTTTGCAGGCACAAAGACATCATCTTTCCCATCGTTCCATACCCTTCCAACCTGCTAAAGGAACTGATGAACGGAACGAAGGATTCAGGAAATGTACGTTTAGAAAAGTCTTTTAAAAAGTCAGTGCTGGGTTTTGCTGTTCTCCCCATCAACACACAGTTTTGTTCTTTTTCAGCCTAACACCCTGCTCACCCCAGACCAGGAAGTTCTCAATGATGTCAGAGTCTTGAGCAACTGAACATGCCAGCAGAGCATCTGACGGGAACACCATGAAGCTGGACTTGAACTTTTGGTGGATCACTCGTTACAGAGCCACATCCTAGCGAGGCTAAAAGCTTCGTCTTCTCCTGGTCGAGCGCTGCTGGAGGCTCACAGGCATCGTCTTGATTTGTCTTGAGCTCGGCTTGAACTTTAACCACTGAGGAAAAAAACAGACTACTGAGAAATTTAGATGAATGTTGATGAAGAGCTACATCTCTACAGCTACTTTAAAGAGAGATGGAGCGAACGCAGCAGATGCAGGACAAAGAGGAGTGCAGCAGGAGCATCTGGAAACGCTCACAGCTACTCTACGGGCACACAGCAATGAACTTTGAGAATCTGCCTTTTGTTAACCTCTGAATGGAGCCGTTTTCCACTTTCTCTGTTAAGGTGATGTTTGCTGTGAAGTGGCGCTGTGTACTCGTGAATTCAGTTGACACTGAAAGATGAAGTGATTGCTGGCCGTGCTCATATCCAGCAGCGCTTCACTGCCCTCACAAACGGTTTTGTTTGAGTTCATATCTCAGGACTTAATGATGTTATCCTCTGGAATACATTGTCTTGGAAAAGAAGTTGTGAATGTAACTTTGTTTCCAGTACTAAACTATCTGTGGTGCATGTCTGGATATTTTCCTCGAATATATGATAAATATATTTCTGATAGCTTCTGCAATAAGTTTAGCATACTTTGTTAAGAAATGGTTTTCAGTCCTGTTTATGTGACTTCCACCGTTTGAGGAAGGCACAGCTTGTGTAAATGAATCAGTGATGACAAACTGTGTGTCGTTGTTGTGTAATCCTCACCCTTTTCACTCAAAAAAAAAAAAAGAAAACCGGGAAACAAACATGTTGAATGGATGTATGAAGACACTTTTTTATTCATGCATCAGCTTTCTGTTTCCACTAGAAGCTTTTATTTTGCTTTTATGAGAAACGGTCTTTTCACATTTCATCCTGGAATGCAAAGCAGCGATCAAAGTCCCTTAATTTGTTTTTTGCAATCATTTACTTGTGATGGAGAGGAGAAACAGGAGGATGTGAACTGAGTCCCTTCCACTCTGGAACTTTGCATAAATGTTTGCCTTAACCACATATGAAGTGTTCCCATTGTGCAGCTGCTGCAATGACTGGCTCCATGAAAAACCCACTTTTTCTGAATCTAGCTTCGGTGAAAGTTGTGATAGTACATCTAAACTGCATTTGTTGATGCTTTGGGCTTTATTGAGGCAGCGTGAGCGGTATATGTCGAGCAGAGGGGGCAGACAGCAGCCCCAGATTTTTCTGATGTCCTTGCAACCCTCCAGCATCCACTGGCAGCCATGCGGCCAGTTTTGGTGAATATTTTCTCGCTGCTCATCATCCCAGCCTCCACTCCTAGAGCTGCTTTAAATGAATGATTCACACTGATGTGAAGTGGTTGCAAATGCTTCGTTGTGCCCTCAGCAATCACAGCTGGAACTGAGTTTGTCCTCTTGATGGCTGCTGTCATACAGTCTGTTATGTGGGCTCTCGTGCTGCCCAAAACAAATAAAGCTTTTTCTGTGTGACCCGCCCCAGTTGCTTGCCGTAGCACTCTGTCAGCCACCCATTCATTAGGCTTTCCATAATGTAGGGATTTTTCTTTTGGCATGGTCATCTGTTTAAAAATCCCCATCGGTGGAAGCTGTTGTCTGGATGCCGTGCAGCTCAGGTCACAAGTGAAATGTTTTCTCGTGCCCAGTTATTTTTAACTTCACAGAAAATTCACCTTCTTGTTAGCAATCCTAGTGAGAGGCAGGTCCAACGTCAGGGGTACTTCATCCATATCTATGCCATCTGGTCCCATGGAAGACTATGCGTCTTTGAGTGAACTTGTGGAAGTTTGCAACTTTTTCCTTGTAGTCAGGAGGGAGTTGCTGGCACAAGGTTATCCATGCTCTGATGGCCAGGCCTTTCCGTCTCATAAATCTGAGACACCATGATGGCCTCCCTCTAAAATCTTCAATCATCATTTCCGTGGCGATTGTTTTGGTTTTCAGTTAGACCTGCACACTTCTGCTGTGTGTGTGTTCACCCAGTCTTTGAAAACATTTCCAAGTCCACACTATTGCCTTTATTTTAACCTCTAAAAGCTTTTGTGGTCTTTTTACATTGAGCCAGTTCTTCACTCTGCCGCCTCCAACATCTCACCGTTGATCTATCCCCTTAACGCCTGAGTTTATTTCCAATTACCCCCCAAGAAATGCAGTCATGTTTTTGTTTTTAAGAAGAAATCAAGCAGAGTTTGACTACAGCACATAAAATAGATCAATTTTAGGTTTGGCACAAATTGACGATGGGGGGCATCTTTGGAAGAAGAACACCTGTTCCCATCCCCACAATGAAGACTTATTTATGCAAAACAGTTATTTCCAGTATTTTCACTCTAATGACTGATGAAACAAATAAACCACTACAATGAACTAAAAAAAAGCATCAAACTTAGTGTAATTGTCCTTTCAATGCAGAAAGAGTCTGCAGACCTGGTGTTTGAATGCATGCATGCATGCAGCTCCTATCATCTGTCCATTCACTGCTGCTGATTTCATCACCTAGTGTAGAAAAAAGTCAGTTTAGAGCAAAGCAGCATTGTTATTTATTGAATGTGTTTTCACAGTTACATCCATTAAGATCACAAACAAGCTGAAACTCTACACAACATGATTTCGTAATCACCTGGTTTAGTAGTGGATGTATATGTATACACATCTGTGCATATACACTCTATTACCCAAAAGTATTAGTTTAAAAGTATTAGTATCAGTATAGAATCAGGTGTCCTATTGACTTGTCCTGGCCACAGATGTATAAAATCAAGCCGTCAGGCTTGTAGACTGTTTTCACAAACATCTGTGAAAGAACGGGCCGCTCTCAGAAGCTCAGTGAATTCCAGTGTGGAACTGTCACAGGATACCACCTGTTCAACAAATCCAGTGGGGAAATGTCCTCGCTCCTAAATATTCCACAATCAGCTCTATCATGTCAAAACGGAAAAGTTTGGGAACAACATCAACTCAGCAATGAAGTGGGAGACCATGCAAACTGATGGAGAGGGGTCAGAAGATGCTGAAGCGCATAGTGCAAAGAGGTCGCAGACTTTCTGTACAGTAAGTTGCTGCAGAGCTCCAAACTTCATGTGACCTTCAGATTAACCCAAGTACAGTTCACAGAGAGCTTCATGGAATGGGTTTCCATGGCTGAGCAGCTGCATCCAAGACACACATCAACAAGTGCAACACAAAGCATCGGATGCAGTGGTGTAAAGCACACCGCCACTGGACTCTAAAGAAGTGGAGACGCCTTCTCTGGAGAGATGGATCACACTTTTCTATCTGGAAATCTGATGGAGGAGTCTGGATTTGGAGGTTGCAGGAGAACGGTACATTTCGGACTGTATTTTGCAGAGTATGAAACTTGGTGGAGGAGGAATGATGGTGTGGGCTTGTTTTTCAGGACTTGGGCTTGGCCCCTTAGTTCCAGTGAAAAACACTCTGAATGCTTCAGGATATTTAAACTAGGGCTGTCAAATGACTGCATTGATCATGGTTAATTCATAACAGATATTTTAGCGCATTATTTTTTTATTACATTAATGTCATTTTTGATGTTGGATGGTTACTTCCGTGTTAATGCACTCCTGGAGGAGCAGTATTCTTAGTTTTCTCTGAGAAGGATCTAAATATTAAATAAATAATTAGAACAGTATTTTTAATTTAAATTGTTTTTCATAAAAGCAGACTGTTTAACTGTGTTCAGATTCACCCAAATAAGTTAAAGCAGGGCCGGCCCTGGACATAGGCACCTAGGTGGCTGCTTAGGGCGCCAAATCACAATGATTAGGCAAAGGTTTTTTTTTGTATTTTAATAAAAGTTTGACACACCACTCATTTAGTTTAAAAATATAAAAGTAATATTTCAAAACATAATTAAATTACTCAAAAGTTTGACGTAATCAATAACTTTGCCCAGTTCAGAGCCCCTCCTTACCTGACGCTATCCCTGTCTAAGCTAGGTGGGGTGGGGGGTCGGTGTTGCCGCTGTTTATGCTTCTTTAAAACTTCAAGGATAAAAAGCAGCAAAACGAGCCCTCAGGAACAGCTTTACGTTCAAAAAAGGAAGGAAGAGGAGAAAAACTGGCTCAAAGCTGTTTTATTATTATTTTTTTACATGGCTTGGAAATTCACCCCCCTCCTCTGCATTTTTGGTCAAAAAATACTAATTTAACTGGCGATCTTGTTTTATTTTTTTCTATCTTTAAACCTTTAACAACTGTGATGTGTAAACCTTTAACACTGAGATCCATGTAGAAAAACCTACCATGTTAGTTATATTGTTTGTGCAGTGGTAGGTGCTCCCATCTCCCAGCATGAAGGTCCCTGGCTCCAACTTTGCTTGGGGGTAATTACTTCAAACAATAATTATAAGTGTTTATTTTTTTAAGTTTTGAGAATTCAAATAGATTAATACTTATTGCAACATATTCTACATCTGCAGCCGCGGTCTCCAGCTCAGCTACATCTGAGAGTCAATTCAACTCAGCGTAGAGTGACCCAGTATTGTACCACCTCTCCTTGAATGAGACACATGCTGAACTGATGAGGTTTTGTCCTGGATGGACTCTTGTCCAAAGTCCTGAGAGAGAGTGCTTATGAGCTGGCTGAGCCTCTGCAGACTTTATTTAACCAGTCTTCTGATAGATTTGGCTTGAAAATAAAAATGGTCAAATGCCGCTCCAACGCAGTCCACCCAGCCAAACCAGGAGATGTGGATCCCTGCTGAAACCAAGTGGCTGTAATAGTGTTGAACTTCACTTTCTGATACCTGACAGACAGAGATAATCCAAACTGTAATTGTAAGGAAAATAAAATAGAGTTTACTCAATAAATATTTGTACACGTGCTGTTTTTGTAAAGATGTGTTAAAAATACACAATAGAAATTTGTAACCTTGTTTATGCTCATGATTCATAAGCAAATATATTTTGACAAAGTCTTTTCAAACAAGTCGTTTGTCCTGGTACGAACATAACTATATTTATACTATATTTATATTTTCTTTAGATTGTCAGCAGATCAGCATCATTCACGTTTAACCTCCTCAGACCTCAGACCAGATTTGAGGTTTGAGGTCAGTGAACACTACCAGCATTAGCACTGGGTGTTTTATTTATAAAAGAAAAGTCATATGAACCTCTGTATTCATTCATTTTCCAATCCGCTTTATCCCTTTCGGGGTCACGGGGTTGCCGGAGCCTAACCCGGCTACTCATGGGCGAAGGCAGGG
>BSAI01000147.1:829576-886136 GCA_036245035.1 Adrianichthys oophorus
CCTGATAATCTTATTTTCTAAAATGATTGTTTTCCTCTTTCCCTCTTACAGATACGTACCCCTACCGGTAGAGGTCACTTAGGTCCTGACCGTCTGTGAACCCGTTTCACTGTCAAGCCTTTACATTATTCGTTGCTGGACATAGAAAATATATTTGCACACAACTTGTGGTTGTTTACCATATTTTTCTTAAACTGACATTTTCGGGAGGATGTTAAATCTCCAACCCCCGGCCACAGTCTGAAGCTGCATTTTTGTCCACGGGTTTCGGCTGCCTGCACATCGGACCGAGTTCATTTGACTGAATACGAAACTCAAGATATCAGACAAAACGCTGATCTTAATCTAACTAAATTACTCAACCTTGACCAAGCCATCTCAGCAGCAGATGGTAGATATCGATACAGCTGCGTGCAAAAAAAGGGTGATTCATAATCTAATTCCAGTATTATGAAGTAACGAACACTTCCCGTAAATGTTTTAACTCTGTGAAGATGTAAAATATCAAACGGCTCATCTTTATGTGGTTTTAATTCTTCAGAATAATTGTCCTCGTCAAAATGCATGAATTTTCATCATGAAAATGAAAAAGATCCATCAACCACCAAGAAAGCAGTTAAGCTACTTGAAATAAAAAATGTGTTGTTTAAAATTAACTTCAAAATAAAAGCCAACATACATTGAGACCATTATGATCTTTAAGATGCTTTTATTTTTTACACTCTACTTCCTGTACTTCTGTTGCACTTCTTGTTAAACCTGCCAACATAATGCAATCTCGCCAAAGAGCGGAGCACCAGCTCCCTCTAGTGGTGATCAGTGATAAAGTCAAAATGTCGGCTCAGTGTGGTCCTGATGCTGCAGGGATGAGCAGATATGAGAAGCTGCACAGAATTTAAACCGTACCAACGTCGATATACGCTGGCGCAGTCTCTGTGGCGCAATGGAATAGCGCGCTGGACTTCTAATCCAGAGGCTCCGGGTTCGAGTCCCGGCAGAGATGGGTCACTCTGTATGCCACACGGCTGAATTGCGTGTCTTTTCAGTTTTTAATGTGCGTGGTGAGGAAATGTCACGTTTTAATAGACATCCCTGCTTTTTCGTTCTTAAAACCCCTGTCTAGTTTGATGAAGGAAATCTTTTCCTGATCTTGTTGTGGACATTTAATGTTTAACAGTTTATTTTCTGTGAGTATAAAATAAAATGCACTTGAAAAAAAGCTATTTTTATCCAAAATACACATCCATTTTGATATTTATATGGACCACGTCATGCATATTTCATTCTAAATTAAAGACAGTAAGTTGGAATATTGCACATTTAAAAGCTCACTGTTATTGTTAACATTTATTTTTAACAAAAATATAACAAACCTACACCATCTGTCATTAAGGTCAGAAGAAGATTTTTGATGCAATAGTGGTAGTGACCCCGTGTGCTACAGTGTGAGATGAAATTGTTCTCGGAGCACGGTCAGGTTTCCTGTCCAAGAGGACACTTTAGTCTGCAGCTTTCCAGTCTGGAATAAGGAGGGATGAATTGTGGAGACCCACGGTGAGGATCCAGTTAGCCCTGACATCTGTGGACTGGGTCTGCTTCTGTGGTTCTACTGGTTTAATGGTCAATTTATCATGATCACATTACAAAAAGATGCATATAAACAGTTTTGAAGAAAAAATAAGAAAAAAAAACCTAAGAAGTAATTAGAAAGGAAAATGGAAGAAACAGGTGTCTTTGAGATTTAAATAAATGACAAATATTGATATGGAAACAAAAAAAGGCTAATCCATCCATATAGGACAAAAGGGAAATATTAAAATACAGACAAAATGAATCTGATATACTAAATGAGCCAATTTTAGGCTTTTCATTGTGTTGCATGTTTTCAATCTTTCAAGCAACTGATCACTAATATACATATTAGGGGTGGGTATATATAAATAGGTTCCCTCCCAATCATCTATAAGCAATTAATTAACCTGTTTTTGACAAACTTCACATTTAAAAGATTCAATGTGTCATAAACTATATGTATGAATGCAAATATGTTTATAATTTAGAGTAAATATAATGGCCTCGTTTAAATGAGTATATGGAAGTATATTTACAGTGGGTATGGAAAGTATTCACTCTTTGTTATATTTCAACCATTTGCTAAAATCATCCAAGTTCATTTTTTTCCTCATTAATGTACACACAGCACCCCATATTGACAAAAAACACAGAATTTTAGGCATTTGTGCATTCATTCATTTTCCAAACCGCTTTATCCCTTTCAGGGTCAGGGGGTTGCCGGAGCCTAACCCGGCTACTCATGGGCGAAGGCAAGGGATACCCCTGGACTGGTCGCCAGTCTGTTGCGGGGGCGGCATTTGTGCAGATTTATTAAAAAAGAAAAACTGAAATATCACATGGTCCTAAGTATTCAGACCCTTTGCTGTGACACTCATATATTGAACTCAGGTGCTGTACATTTCTTGAGATGGTTCTACACCTTCATTTGAGTCCAGCTGTGTTTGATTCAACTGATTGGACTTGATTAGGAAAGACACACACCTGTCTATAGAAGAGCTTACAGCTCACAGTGCATGTCAGAGCAAATGAGAGTCATGAGGTCAAAGGAACTGCCTGAAGAGCTCAGAGACAGAATTGTGGCAAGACACAGATCTGGTCAAGTTTACAAAAAATATCTGCTGCACTTAAGGTTCCTAAGAGCACAGTAGCCTCCATAATCCTTAAATGGAAGATGTTCAAGATGACCAGAACCCTTCCTAGAGCTGGCCGTCTGTCCAAACTGAGCTATCGAAGAACCCAAAGATCACTGTGGCTGAGCTCCAGAGATGCAGTCGGGAGAAAGTTGTAGAAAGTCAACCATCACTGCAGCCCTCCACCAGTCGGGGCTTTATGGCAGAGTGGCCTGACGGAAGCCTCTCCTCAATGTAAGACACATGAAAGCCTGAATGGAGTTTGCTAAAAAACACCTGAAGGACTCCAAGATGGTGAGAAATAAGATTCTCTGGTCTGATGAGACCAAGATAGAACTTTTTGGCCTTAATTCTAAGCGGTATGTGTGGAGAAAAGCAGGCACAGCTCATCACCTGTCCAATACAGTCCCATCAGTGAAGCATGGTGGTGGCAGCATCATGCTGTGGGGGTGTTTTTCAGCTGCAGGGACAGGACGACTGTTTGCAATGGAGGCAAAGATGAATACGGCCAAGTACAGGGATATCCTGGACCAGAACCTTCTCCAGAGTGTTCAGGACCTCAGACTGGACCGAATGTTCATCTTCCAGCAAGACAATGACCCTAAACACACAGCTAAAATAACAAAGGAGTGGCTTCACAACAACTGTGTGACTGTTCTTGAATGGTCCAGCCAGAGCCCTGACTTAAACCCAATTGAGCATCTCTGGAGAGACCTGAAAATGACTGTTCACCAACATTTACCATCCAACCAGACAGAACTGGAGAGGATCTGCAAGGAGGAACGGCAGAGGATCGTTCAAAATCACTTCAATCAGCTTTCTTCCCCATTCTGATGCTCTGTTTGAACTAGAACAGATCTTCAGGACTATGTTTACATGCCTGAATGTGTTGAGTTTCTGCCATGTGATTGGTTGATTAGAAATTAATTAATTTAACAAGCAGCTGGACAGGTGTTCAATTTGTAATGGGTCTATGTGCAAGCACATGAATGTCACAAGAAAAGAGATGTTTGGTGGAACCAACTTTCCATCTGCAGTCCACCAACAACAAAACACACAAATAACACACACAGACAAATGCAATATGTATGCGTGTGTTTTAAGCTTCATTTCTTTATTTCAGTTCTGACTCGAGAGACTGTAACACCTGATATGTTTCTGCCATGGCAGCCTGTTTTAGAAGGGCACCATGAGGGGTGGTTTGCCCACGGCTGAAGCTGGAACCGCCACTGGAGCAGAGTTTGATCAGGGAGGGAGAGGGGGAAAAAGGGGGCAGGGCTACGATGCTGCTGACGTAAAAGAGAGAGAGGGATGCTCCGTTAATGAGAATATGACGTCAAGCCAGAGTTAGCCAGTACAACACCGGAAGTAAAGCTTCACCACATTCAGCAACTTTTTTTTTATTACAAAAAAGATTATATCTTATCAATGATTTGAGCTTCCGCCAATCCTTCTAGGAGATTAAAGTTCATTTTTTTAAAACCAAGACCATATTGTCAATCTAATTTTAAACATTAAGCATCATATCCCTTAATCTAATGTGATCATTTCTTTTTTAACAATGAATATTAAAACAATGTAATATGGAAATGTTTTAAGTGGTGTTATGGGAAGAAAGATATCTTTTTGTTTTTTTAATCAGGTTTTATTTTGAAAGTTCCGAACGGAACTGTGCGTTGCGTTTCCGCGTGCTTTCGTGTTCAGAGTGTAGTAGAAAACGGAGCGGGGAGCAAAGAAGAGGCAGATTGAGGGAAAAAAGGAGTGAAATGGTGTGAAGTGGCGCGCGCGCAGCCCGGTAGATGGGATCAAGGCGGAGGATTACGTCTGTGTGTAAAATTACTGTCAAAGTCAGAGAAGTCCCGCTTTTTCATGCTGTCCTCACGGAGCTCTGAGCCAATAACGGACTCGGCTGAACCATGCAGAGGCTTCTGCTCCTCAGTCTGGCGGTCACTTTCCAAACCGGTAAGGTCTTCTCCACCACACCGACCAACCAGCACTACACGGCGGAAGAGCGGCGCCTGCAACACGAGCTTTCAGCATTCCCATGCACGCCGCAGCAATAGATCACCATTAATGCGCGTGCACGCGTGTCACCGCGCGTACCCGCGCAGAACTGGACCGTCACCTATTTTTTTGTTTAATTTTAGTGTTTGTTACGCGCGTCTGTGCGCATGCCCGTCCCTGTGTGGTGTCATTATTCTTTGGTGATGCGCGCGCACGGGACGTGATGGGAATGACAGTGATTGACCGGCGCTGCTCTGCATGCCAGCAGACCCCCCCTCCCCCTCGTCCTACCTGTGTCCTCATCCACAGCTCATTTTCAGTCAGCTCAAAGAGGCAGAGCATCCTCTCCCCCCTGTACCTGTGGGGTCGCAGGTAGGCTATTGGCTTATGCTAATCACAGCTGTGGCTGTGTTGCTAGGAGACAGGAGGCTGGAGGAAGAGGAGGAGAGGATGCTACCTGTTCGATTGAGGTGTATCTTTGTCTGGCTGCAGACACATTAAACCCCACCTTATCCCGCTCACCTTGGCTTACCGTGAGCGCGCACGGCTGTCTGCTGGCCTGCCCGCCGACCACTCCATCATAGGTTGGGGGGGGCGTGTTTGGGGAAGGTATAGAAAAGGATGATGTCACCGTGTCTGCCAGGCTTTGTGTCGATGTTCTGTGCTCGCACCCACCCAGCAAAGGGTTCACACAAAAACACGCACCTTTTCCTCCACTAACAAATCCCAGAACGTGCCAACTGTCATCACAGCCCCCTCCGTTCTTTGGTTCTGTGTCCGTCACACAGACAAAGCCTGTTTACATGTGTCCCATTGTCTTTGGTAGTGCTGTCACAACTGTATAATCCTTTAGTGCTCCCATGTTGTGCTGTCAAACACAAAGATATTTGTCCTCAAAGGCTTTCCTAAGAAAAGATTAGAGGACTGAAAGGGGGGCTGATTTTGCTCCATAAGATTTAAAATGATGTAACATTTGTGCTTAGAGCATCAGAAGGCTAACTCACACAGATGTGAGGCTCTTATCAACTTGTTTTCCCTTCAAGCTGCCTTTTAAGGTAAAACTATGTGTGACTGCAAGTGATTGGATGCTCACGAGTCCAGCCGGTAATTAGCTTCAGTTTATCAGAATGTCTCCAGTTATGAAAAGTCAATAATGCAGATGCGGCTTTAACTAATTATTGTGGATTTGTGCTAGCAGAAGCTTAGCAGCCATTGATTTTTGCACTCTAGGATTGTATCTACTCACAAGTCCACCATTTACACTACTGCTTGATGTTACTGCATAATCAATGGCAGAAAACCTGCTCCTTTAACTCACTAATGAGCAATAGAGAACCGGTACTGGACGTGACGCTCTGCCCTTACAGGCAGACCCTCTTCTGCACTGCTGACTGCCACAGAGGTGTGCCCAGTTATTGGCCTCTGTGCCAAAGTAGTAGGAGCGTGTGACCCCACGTCCAAATTCAAAACGTTGGACTGACAGATTCTCCCAAAACTGCTTTCAAGTGGTAGGGGTGTGGTCTTCCAACAAGCTCCATCCTCAGTGGCGACAGTTGTCGCCATTAAACGTCGACACAGACCGACTCAGACCAATCATTGCAAAAGAATGTCTGGTTCCAACATGGCAACGTCCATATCGAGAAAAAATGGCGACTGAATTGACTTCGTTTTGCTGGAGCCGGAAGTAAACCGTTTTCTATGTAAGAAGTCACACTCACCCAGTCCAGTTCTCATTTACAGTCGACGCCTGGCACCTGAATCGCACAGCCCAGCTGTGGATGACGACCACATACCATCCCTGCTTTGTGATCAGACTTTTCCTCGTGTTGGAGGAGCCAAATATATTCAGAGCCGATAGAAAGAGGGTTTTCCTCTGTATTCAGCGGCTCAACTATGTTTAGTTCTTGTTAAACCACTGATTTAATTCTTTATTAAAACAATCAGTTTCAAATCTTGAATGTTCTGCTCCTGACTCATATCTGTACGGCAGAGCTGAAGGCATTGTGGCTTCTTTGAGTAGCAGAAACTCGAGAGCTGAGGTTGGGTAGCAAGAGCCTCTCCTCAGACAATGCCAGATATGTTTAAACCCTCAACTTTTTTGGTGTAGTGTTATCTGTCAAAAGACCATAAAATGAGAAGAGATTAACCTCAGTGGTAGAAACTTCTGTTATTCTTGAAAGAAATATATACCACCTCAGTCTATTGAAGTTCTTGAGTCAATCTTCTTCCTACAGAAGTATTTATAGGGTTTGAAAACCACTGCGCCATAGATTCATGTTCTGAACCATTTGTGGTGCTAAACTGAACCTTTTCCAGCTCCGAGTGTAGATCCAGAGTGACACATGTAGCAAGACGGAAGCCTGTTTTTGATTTAAATACAAGCGAGCGAGATGCTGCTCTTCAGCAGCCAACCGTTAATATGTGAATTTGGGTCATGGTTTTAATGGTATTTGAACGAAGCCTGTTTCCAGAAAAGCCTCTCTAATTGACATTAGGGACTGGAAGTAATCAGTGAACATGACCTAAGGCTGCACATAGGCATGGGATCTGTGATCATGTAATGTACATCCCTGACCGTTGTCCCCTATTGGGCTCCATTCAGCTGAGAAAAATGTGGCTTGGCTGTCCTGGTGGGTGTTTGTCAGCGTGTGACATGCTGACTGCTTCCCGGAGCTGAAGTCTTTGTTTAAGGGCATTCCTTCAAACTTCAAACAACTCTTCTCCTTCTGAAGAGCTGCCTGATGCATTCAGGTGATCCCGGATAAACCTCAAACAGGCGTTTAGGTCAATTTTTCAGTGTCAGACTTGTGGTAGCTATTCAGATCAGTCAGAAGTGTTTCCCTTGGGCATGCTCAGTAGGTGTGGAGCGGTAAAGGCAGAGGTAGAGCGGTCGACCTCTGATCAGAAAGCTGCAGGTTCAGCTGTTCATGTGTTGAAGTGTCCTTGGGCAGGACACTGAACCCCACGTTGCCCCTGGTGGTTGTAAGTTGGTGCTAGTGTTCATCAGTGTGTGAACGGGGCTGTGACTGTTAAGTGCTTAATTTACCTTAAAAGAAGGAGAAAAATACTACACAAGTATATGTCAGTGCATGTGGATTCAAAGGGACTCTTAACACAAAGTTTTAGTTCCAGTGCTGGCATTCTTTCGACAACACTGTATGCAGTCACCGGAACTCCAGATTTATGGTTTGGGGTTCCACGTGGGGATGAGGATAAAAGTAAGAAGGAAAACTTGATCAAGAGCAAGTTTTGTGTGAATGATGAAGAGATGCTGCGGGGAGAAACGGAACCGTTTTTTTAGGCCCACTGTCCCCTGCAAGGGTCAGTCAGGCGTTCTGTGGTCCGGGCCGGTTCAAAGGCGTCATTTATCTGGGACTTGTTCTTCATCAGAGGTGCAGGCCGAGCTCGTCCCCCTGCTCGCCTCCCATCCAGCTTCATTACTGTTAATTGGCGGGGCTGTTAACTTCTCTTCTCACTTCTTTGAGTTTCTCCATAGCAGATCTTTTCTCTGCTTACCAAACTGCATTCTTTCTCCCTCTTTGTCCCCTCCTGGACCCCCCCACCCCCCCACCCAGTTGGAATCCCTCACCACCATCACTTCTTTTCTTTCCATCTACCCCTTCCTCTCTCTGCAGCTCTAATAAGTTCCAGATGTGGTTCTCGCATTCCTCTGGTCGTTGGAGAGAAGAGGAGGGGGCCGCTGGAGAGGCTGCTTGGGTTTTTTTTGGGGGGGGGGGGAGGGGACAGAGGGAGAGGCACATGAATTAAAACATGGAGTACATAATGAAGAGTCTGTGACATGCATGTACTGGAGAACATGCGGTGGAGGTGGGGAGCATGTCAGACTTTGGTGAGACGCCGTTCGTCCGTTAACCTCAACAGTTTTGCGACATTGTCCTCCTCCTGCTGTTCTCCCCCTCTCCTCCTGCTCCACCTCCTCCTCTTCCTCGCCCCCTTCTTCTGCAGGAATGTAGCCGGCGCTGATGATGTCACTTCATTTCTGCGCTCTCCCTGTTTCTGCCCCTGAGCGGGGACAGGGCTCAGACCGACTTCTGTCTTGCTCCATCCGTCTTGCGTTTATGATAATACCATTAGGGTCAGCTAAACCGGTTAAGACGGCGGCACAGCGCACCGTGTGCCCTCGTCCGGCTTTCTAACAGTCTGCAGGCCAAATACCTGCGGCCTACAAATAACGAGTAGCTATCTCTAAGTAATAAGAATCGTCAGTGATTCTCAAGCGGGGTAATTAAAACAACGGCGTGCAGTTGTTCCCCGACAACCACAGCTGTGAGGGTAATGCTTTAAGCTGGAGGCAAACCTCACCTACGTCTGTTCAAAACACAGATGAGCCTCATTCCCATTGTTCTGTATGAAGACAACTCAAATTGATCAAACAGGAACCCAAAGGTTGGTGGACTGTCTACATTTGGTTTCTGAAAGGGGCTGTTATTACCCGTAATGGGATCAGAGGTTGTATGGCCCTCATACTTCATGCTTCTTTGCCAGAGTTCGGTTCGGCAAAGATTTCATGCAAATCTTATAATTTTTTTTTATATAAGCCTGTCACCATCATTCCCTCTAAACTCACTGCTGATTTCCTGAGTCATGTAATTCCAGGTTCTGATTGACTGACTGCACCTGATCCAAGTGATAATCAGCAAGTAGACCAAAGAGATGAGGGGAAACAAGCATAGATGTAGATTTAGAGGTCCAGGGGTTGGGCAGCCTTTGACTTTAGGTGGAGCTCTAGGTCCCAGGACTGCACCAGAGTTCATTCAGTAGTTCATCAGTTCAGGTGAGCTTTCACAACTTACAAACAAAGTGGAGGATGAGAGGAAACAACCAGATCTAACCAGGACCAGTCGTGCCAGTGTGAAAATCTCACAACCGTTGACTGTATCAGAGAACTGGACTGAGTGAGTGTGATGTCACCAATAAACAATGGTGTACTTCTGGTTCCAACAAAAGGAAGCCGTTTTTTCATGATGCCGCCCTGTTGGAACCAGAAGTTGTCAGTAAACAGTGATGGTCCAAGTAGGTCTGACTCAACATTTCCATTGCGACCACTCTCACCAATCAGGAGTGAGCTTGTTGGAAGTCCACACCTCTTCCACTTGCTACACGAAATCTTTCAATCAACATTTGACGTGAGACTGCATTCTTTTATTGAGGCATCTGATTGGTTAGAAGTCTATGGGATTTTGGCTTCTTGCAGCAGCAGGTACTTCCTGTATGGATCAGCATGGAGGAGGGGCCACGAAGTCCAGTTCTCATGCACAGTCAATGGTTCCAACACTCTGTAGCAATGGGGAAGGAGGGGAATTGCATGTTCTTTCTTAATATGATGTAAAATGTAAAATAAAAAGTGACCACAACATTTTCACAATAGTAACAGAAAAATATTAGAAAATCCTTTCCAGACATTTGGTACAGAAGTCAATAACAGTGCAGACATTAAATCTAAACATGGCTTAAGCTTCTCACTGGCCTCTTCACTTGTTTGTTCTCATAACTCACTGTCAGGTTTTTTCCATCCACATTACTGAAAGAAGCCATCTAGCATGTTTTAAATTATTTTACCTGATTATGGTCTGGATTGCAGAAAAAACAGATGACCTCATAAAACCATGTTGATATTTTTTCCTGCTGCTACAACTTTTTGGTTTAAGCATGACTACTTTGAAAAAGACAAGATAAAAGCATGAGAAGAACATTCAGGCCATTTATGGTAAAATAGGATATGATGATGGCCAAATTTAAATGGTAAAAATTAAGAGATCTGAGGTCAGAATCTCACAGCCTGATCAAGTTCCTTAAAAACAAAAAACACAACCATTGTAATGGTTTGGGTTTTGTACCCACAATGCACCACTTTGTCTAAATTAATGTTTTCTCAGCATAAACTAGGCATTGAGCTTTTATCACGTGGAAGATCTCAAAGGGAAACAGTCGAATAAAACAACTTAAAGTGTTCATAACTGTGTAATAATGCTTTTAACAGTATGTTCTATATTTGAACAGCAGCAAATATTTATCCAAACATGTCTGGTCAACAGTACCATTTCTGTAGGCATGCAGTGGTACACTTTCACAACAATTCAGTTCAAATCTCAATTTTGGGTCCCGGTTTTGTTTTGGATCAATTTAGGATTTGTGAATTACAAAACCCCCTGCGACAGACTGGCGACCAGTCCAGGGGTGTACCCTGCCTTCGCCCATGAGTAGCCGGGTTAGGCTCCGGCAACCCCGTGACCCCGAAAGGGATAAAGCGGATTGGAAAATGAATGAATGAATGATGAATTACAAAACAACAACAAAAATCCCTTTAATATTCAGAAAAATCCTTTTTTAAGCAAGTAACAATAAAGAAAAACCTTACATAGGCTCACACTAAGCCTGACCTTCTTAAACTTAGCCCAACACGTGTTTAATACTTTAAACGTAGACCTAATGGTATTCAGTAGATTGCAACCTCTAATTGGCTGGACACACCTGAACCAGGTAATCAGTCATGAGTAGGACTTGGATGTCTGGAAAACATGCAGACACTGCGGCCCTCGAGGCCTGTAGTTGCCTATCCCTGCTCTAGTGTTTTAACTTAACAAAGGAAAAACTTTTTTTGCAAATTATGAGTAAAACACAAACATTTTTTTCATTAAAAAGCAAACAAAATAAATTTCTAATAAGAGAATTGACTTATGTAGTTCATACATTTATATTATATCTGTATCTATATTATATCTATATTATATTATATCTTGTAAGTGAAGATTTATTCGATGATTTTGAAACAAAGCCGTATTTAAGGAAGTATTTTGGTGCAAAATGCCACTGCATGCGACTTTAGCCATTTTTATCTGAGGAACAAAGTGATACAAAGACTTTCTGACTATGATATCCTTAGCTGTCAAGGATTGTGTGGGTTAAAACCTTTGCTAGTGACCTCAAGTAAGAGGGCGGAGCAGAACCTCAAAGATGTGAACTGTATGCACTATAATAGCATCACAAAGGTTGACCTAAATAAACAGAAGACAATTCTTATGTTTTCTGGGGTTTTTAGTGTATGTAAAAACAGAAAAGATGTTAACATTCAGAAATCAAATAAATGAATCAATATTTAAAAAACAACTTTTAATTGGAAAAAAGGAAACTCTTTGGATTTATCTAACCAACAATAGTGTTGTTTTTCAGGTGTTTGCAGTCTTAAAAGAAGCCTTGTGTTCCTGCTCCTGACAGTGCTTGCATGTATCTGTACTCTCCAGGAGGTTAAGGCCCTAAGCTTTTATGGGATGGCTTTTGTGACAGATGACATTGCAAGAAGCTACACTACATACCAATAAAATTGGATTGCACTGGATTGAATTAGAGCAGACCTTGGAAGTGGTGATTTATTGCTGGGGCGCTGCTTGTGAAACTGTGCTGCTGGATTCCATCTCTGTGCTGTAACCTGATGTAGACTGAGGTGCAGCTGAAAGCTGCATCAACATACGCCGTGTGGGGTCACCACCTGCCGCAGCCGATGGGGAAGGGGCCTCTGTTGGAAATTATGGATTGATTGTGAAATTTATTGTGCCAGTTGAAAGTAGTGGCGACTCGTGCACTGCAGGTTACACCGTGAGAAGCAGATGTATTGTATCCCCTCGTTCAAGCTTATCCAGAGGACAGCCATTGTTAGTCTGGTCACCCTTGGTTACAGAGTAGAGCTCTTTGTCCACTGCTCGGCGTGCTGGGCGCACAAAGGTTTTGGGATTTTCTTTCTTTCTAGAGATTGAGCATATTAGTGTGGCCGTATGTGTCACATGCATCTTTCACGAATTATCATATTACCCACCACTGATCCCGGGGTTGCCATGGCCACAATGTCTATCATTGTGTCAGTGGTCCTCACTGGCTGTAGCTATGGCAACAAAATGTAACAGAGGTTCAGTACAAATAAAACTCTTCAGATGCTTTTATGAGGGGAGCCCCAGAGAATGGTGCTCTCACATTCATGGAAAATAGGTGCGCACACCTCCACAGAGGCACTCATGATGCAATCAGAAAAGGCAGGAACACAGTTCTCCTCACACCCCCTGCAAACACTCCTTTTTCCACTCTATCCATTTTGATAAAGAAAAAGAATAAAGAGAGAGGAAGAGAGCTCTTGAAGGTAGGTAAGGTCAAAGGTGGACGGGAGAAGAAGAGTAATCCTAAGTATGATGCCAGCCGGACAAAAGCCAGTGAATAGGGACTGGAGGGGGGCAAAGCCATAACAGAAGAAGAATGAGAGAGGTCGGTCATTGCAAAGCTAGGGGGAGGACGGCAAGGTAACATGACAGAAGAAGGGATTGAGCTGGCTGACAATGTGGCAAACAAAGAAAGGAATCTCTGAGTCTTTCTCTGTCTGGCGGTTGGTTTGGCCCCCTCCCCTCTGCTCCGTCCCCACCTCCAAGAGACACCTTTGTGTTTGACTGACTACGATGTCGGCAGCCTCAGTGGGTCGCCCCTTTTCACTCCCTCAGCTGCTTCGTCTGTGCCTCGTTCCTAGAGCGCTGTAACCATGGTGACGGCTTGCTATGGCCATCCTGTCGGCCATGTTGTTGCGGAAAAACAGTCACAGGTGAAGTTTCCAGCGATGAAGTGAAAAACAGAGCATCTGCTGCTATCTTTCATGATGGCATCAGAAACATCTGGTTGGTTAGTTATGAAAATCTGATGATGTCTTAATCTGTAGACAAACGTTTGGGATTTGAAGATTAAAGTCATATCAGGTAATCTCAAGGTTTTATCGTCGGAGCTGGTTTTTGGAAATGTGATGGAGACGTAGTGATAGTGATCTACATCAAGTCTGCATGAGTTTAAGACATCTCTGTTCCTTTAAACCCATTTTCAAATGAAATTTTTGGAAACAAACCTGAAAGCGACTGTGTGCGTGAATCCCTCAGCCACCGCGGCACACATTAAACAAAGAAAATGCAGACACAGGAGTCAGTCAGTGACTGCCATGGCTGCAACTTTGTCCTTAAACCATGACGTAATCCTCAGTCGCACTTCTGAGCGTCAGTGGATCTGGCTTTGTTCTGCGTATGGCTGCATCTCATACTGAGCTGCCCTCCATAGTACCAACACATTGGCCACACGCAGCGCTGATGTGGAATTAGGCAGATAAGGAAATCAATTTGGAGCAAATTGAGTACAGTGAAAAGAGGCTGAGAAAGAAATAATGAGACACTAGTGTTGGCTGCCTGACTATTAATTGATTCAGAGGAGGGAGGATGAGGTCACTGAGGAAAGATTTCTTTTTTTTCATGGAAAAATTGATGTACCAAGCAGAAGGGAGGGTTTCATCAGACACAGATGCAAATCCACGGGTGCGCTCGCAGACACCCCTAGTTGAAAAACTTTTTTTTGTGGGTAATTACCCTATACGTCAGCTGTTGCTATGGTGACGTAAGGCTGTGATCCAGTCGTGGCGAGGGATTGGTTGAACAGGAGCGAGGGTTACTATGGCTTAGGGGTACAGGAGAGTCCAGGAAGGGGACCTGAGGCAAAGATAATTTGATGGATGCATGAATGTGAATATTTTTATCTTATAGCACGCAGGGCTTCGGGAGTGACATTCTGAGCAGAACCTCTGGACTTCCCTTTCTGTCTCAAACAGCCAGGTGAGCCTGCACTTTAAAGGTGCCCCCCCCCCCCCCCCCCCCCCCCCCCCCCCCCCAGAGTGACATGGAGGGCATCTCTGCAGCACATGCTAAAAATAGCTGCATGCATATACCCTTTCAGGAACAAATTGATGGTTCATTACCATGTTATTAAAACACTATCACATGGTGCGAGTGGTGCTGGGGGGCTAAGTTGCCGTGGCTGTTCCCACCACGGCGGCGTGTGCCTGTTCTTTGGGTGAGTCACTCTTCAAGGCAGCGTGTGCGCACGCCTCTGGCTTTGTGTCTGCTTTGACACGCAGTCGCTGATGTCTCGGTGTCTGTCAGCGCTGCTCTCCACAGACCCAGATTAATCCTAATCCCTTTCCAAACTTTAACGAGGGTCATAGCTAATCCTAGACCAAACGGAGACCCATTCTCAATGGAGATGAAGATGCTCCGCTGGCTTGGTGTTTTGCTCCGCAGTTGTGGCCTGATCCATGTTCAGGAAACCACCTCTGTGTGTTGATTACATGCTTGGGTCTCAGTGTGGTTGTGTTTGTGTTTGAATTGACAGGAAATGGTTAGCATAGTTGTTGATGCTGAGTGCTTTGTGTGCATGTGGTCGTGGCCAAAGCCCTCAGTGACCGTAGTCTTTGTGCGGACAGGGTGCTCAGAGCCTCCCGGTGGTATCTTAAGGGCTCGAGGAAATCAGGACACACTCTAAATATGTCACTGCAGCATAACCCACATAATAAAAGAATACAAGCTCTCTCTCATGGACCCTATCATCTCTGCTGCACTGCACTCTTACTACTCTGCATGTGTAGATCGTCGTCTTAAAACAGGCACGTACACCCATGTTGACAAGTGTTTGATGTGGAAATTGGGAGGCGATGAGCACATGTTCGAATGAGTCAGTGTTATCAGTCTTTAGCCTTTGCATGGGTGTTTTCTTTGCAGATTGTTTAGCCTGCGATCGGGAGCCTTCAGTTTGGATTATGTTATCACGGTTTATGGAGGCAGTTGAGGGAATTCCTCTAGTTAGCACATCTCAGGTGTTGGAGGAGAGGATTTGCTTGCCCTCGGGCTTCTGTCAATGTTGCAAAATGCTTTAAATCAGGAAAACTTGTACGTTAAAGATGTCTTATAAAAAAAGGAGATTTTTTTTTATTTCTACCCTGTCCTTGTGATTAAATGCAGGCAAAGTGGATGGAAAGCATTTATAAATTTTTTTTGGGTGCAAAGACATTTGATTTTGTCTTCTTTATGAACACAGACAGATCTTAGGTCAAATTATTTCTTCTCTTTCCCACATTATTGATGAGCCCAACAGCAATGTCCATTTAAAATAAAAGGCAAACTTTAGGGTTTCACGTGGTTTTCATATCTGAGGAGGAAAGGCTTAGCCTCAGGCATTCTTGTTTCAGAAGGCTTCTGCAGAAATCAGACAAATCTACTTTGGTTTATATCAGCCTTGTTTTTGGTCCCAAAAAACTAGAGATGCAACAATTCGGTTTCCCCATGATTCGGTTCAAAACTCAATTTTTGGGTTACAGTTTTGTTTGATGTGATTTGTGTTTTACAAAACAAAAAACCAAAAATGTATCCTTTTTTTTTTGAAGAGAAACGTTTCAGTTAGCTTGCAATAAACCAGGTGTAATGTAATAAAATAATAAATCCTTCTTAAGTTTAGTGTAACAATTAACACTTTCAACGTAAACACACTTGTACACAGTGGAGATGCAACAATTCACTTTCCCCACGATTCGGTTCAACCATGATACATACAGTTTGGTTTTAAACCGAGAATTCCAAGTCCAAGTACAGAATCCAGTGGTTGGAACCCAAGTACAGAACCATAATGCTCAAAGCGTAAGGCTAAAAGTCTTAATGTGGGTGATTTAATCCTTTTGGTCCACACAAGGATTTTAGAATCTTTTGGATACAACACAGTAGGGTTTTTCTTGCATTTGTTTTTCTCTGCACTGTTCACGTATTGGTGAGTACCGGAACAAACCACTTTACACATTGTGTGGTTCAAAAATGAGTGTACATAAAAAATATGAAGGATCTATTTAGTATGGAAGTCTAATTTGAAACGCAGAGTTTGTGCTGCGATTCGGCTCTCAGATTTACTATTTGAGTCAATAAATAATTCGGTCCGATTCCTTCAAATATTATTGTTTAAAATTTCTATTTCAATATGAAAAAATGCTTCAAAAACTGTTGAAACAAATTCAACAATGATGGAGTTTTGACGAACATAGTGATGCATTGTAATCTGATATACCAACTGAAAGTTTTTGCTCCACAATAACACAAGACTCACTTAAAAAAACTTGTTTTATGGGTTTGAATATTTAAGGATGATTTTATGACAAAAGTCCAGTTCAATGCTGACCTTTTGACTTTTTTAAGAGCAGCTCTAAGCATCAGTGAGCAGCATCCTTGGAGCATTCAGTTGTGTGTTTACGCAACGCAGCGATGAAACAACAGGTTGTTTCCATCAGTCTGTAGAAGTCTACCACTATCCACAATGGGAAAATAGCAACTCCCCATCCCAGGAGAGGATGTCCCAACAGGTTCGCCCCAAAGTTAAGTCTCCCTGATAACAAGAACATTGTTGGAAAAGATCCTAAACTAAGTAGGGTATTGAATGTTCAAATTATTAAGAATACAGTTGAACAAAGGAATAGTCTCTTTAAGATAACCCCTTTGGTTGAGTGCAGGTGTTGAATCCTCACGTAGACACAAAAAGCAGGATTTTCTTAAAAATGCAACACAACAAACAACTAAAGTGACTCTGAACTCTACAAGAACAAAGACCAGAAAGCCAAATATAGGAAAAAAAATCCACATTATTTAAAAAAGGAATTCAAACTACAACACTTTTGCTATTTTCAAAGTGTTCCCAGTGGTCTTTTGATTATGAGACCTCGCTTTCTAGGACATAGTTTCTGCAGAGCGGCAGGATTTCATTAGAAATTTACCTGTGAGTTGTGGGCAGGACGGTTTGTGCTAAGTTAGCCCACCCCTACTACCCCTCCCCAGCTAGCTTACAGCCCCTCACACCCTCAGCCTCACATTTCTGGTGCAAAACAAATGCGAGCAATATTGGAGCTATCCAGCCATCTAGTTCTGATCCAGATTCCAGATCAGACGAGGAAAACACAGACGTACACGGATCTATTTGTCTGCAAGTGAATGCATCAGAATGGAGCGGAGCAGAGAGCTTGTGGCTCGTCCAGTGTACTTTCTACGATATATATGCTCCATCATGAGAAAAATGCTACAAGGACATGTTAAAAACACCAAAACCACTTTTTTTCTGAGTGGGTCTTTAAAGTTAAAGGTTAAAGAAGAAACTTTTCTCAGGTTTCAACTACTCCACTGAAACTGTGTCAACCCACAAAAAATACTTTGAATGAGACACACCGTTCCTCTCAGAGACTCGTGTCTTCATGCTTTCTTCAGTAACCCTGAACACACTGGGGATACACAGCAGGTTTGAGCATGAAAGCCTAATGTCTATTTTTTGTCAATTTAAGACTGAAACACAGAGGCAAAATGCAAGCATTCATTCATCCATCTATTTTCTAAACCCGCTATGTCCATTTCTGGGTCACGGGGATGCTGGAGCCTAACTCTGCCATTTGTGGTAGAAGACACCCTGGACAGGTCGCCAGTCTGTCACAGGGCAAAATGCAAACATTCAAATGTAAAATAACTAAAATGGTGTTTTTATCTGTATTTTTGAGGATCATTTCCAATAAAAAGTTTCAGGGACTCTTTAGCTTGATGAGTATGATATCTGAAAAAATCTTTTCAGATATTTATTTTAACATTAATAGTTATTTTTCATTAATGTCACATTATTTTTAGAAAGAATGTATCACCATTTAAGGTAGACAGTTTTTGAGTGGTTGCAGTTCAGTTTTTCACAGGTTTTCCATCACCATTTTTGCAACAATTTAGGCTTTGTTTACTTGAATTCATTAGTTTATTCTGTTAATTTGGGCGTTCCTCAGGGAACAAATTAAGGTCTTGGTGTTTTTCTTTTCCCATTAAATTATTCTAGCAGCAAAGCTCCATTTTTGATTGCCTTTTCCCCATGCATCCTCACACATCTCCTTTATCTTTGGAATATTAATGCGCTGCGTTGTCAGAAGGTTGTGATTTCTGTGGAAGTGTTTTTGCTTGACTGGTTTCCTCTCCTACAGCGGGCATGTTGCACCTTTATAAATCATGATAAATATGACGGGGTGGTGGGGAAAGTGCACGTCAGGGTGCGCGCAATCGGAGGATAAGAGACGGGCTGGGAGGTTTATGATGGGGAAGCGGGAAGCAGGGTGCGGAGGCATATGGCAGGTTTTAAAAAAAGATATAAATGGGAACTTCCAGAGAGGTGCCGTGAGACCGGGGGGTGGGGGGCTTGTGATGGTAGAGTGTCAGGGAAACAGAAGGCAAAAAGAGCGATAAAAAAGTAGAGACGACAAGTGAGAAATGTAAATGGTAAGAGGTGAAGAAAAAGCAAATGGGGGGTGGGGGTGGGGTGGGGTTAAGAGAAGGGTGGATCAGCGAATGAGAAGGGGGGGGGGGTGTTGCTGGAGGGGTGATATTTAATGTGATAAATGAGTTGTGACAGTCCGCCTCTAAACCCCTTCCAACCAGTGAGCAGGAGGAGCACAGAAATAGAAAGCATGATGGGTAAAAAGGACGTACACGCTATTATGTATGGATATAGAGAGGAAGAGGATGTGCAAAAAGGAGAGGTACAAGCCAAAGGACATTCATAGGCAGCAAGGGAAGGAGGCGAGTGGGGATGCATACATATAGCCACAGAGACACAGGCGAGGCAGTTTGGGTAAAGGACATCCAGCATTATGGAGGGAGAACAGAAGGGGATGGCAGAGGACAGGGAGGGCGCAGTGCTGGGGTGGCCTAATGATCTACTCTATGAGTTTCCCTGAAATACCAAGAGGAGGAACACTGGAAGCACATCCTCTCCAGTGATTGTCTCGTATCTCTTTTACGCATGTCGTCCCTTCAAGGGACAGCTACTTACAACTTGTCATCTCCCAGCGTGGAGCAGAAGCAGGCATTTCTTCATGCCTTGCCCTGGTGTCAGATGGTCGGTGGGCTCGCACGGCACTGGCGCGTCGCCTTGGAGTGGCTTATAGACTGGAGCAAGAGAGTCTAGCAGACAATGACAGCCCCTGTAGCTTTGGTTGGGGAGTGGAGGCCTCAGAGATGACTCACAGTCAGGAATGAAGAAGGAGAAAGACAAGAGGGAGGAGTTTTGAGGCAAATAAAAGTCAGGAGCGAGAAGAAGCAGGCCACGAGCAAAGCTTGTGGCTGAAGCTTTGCGTTTGATCTGGCCTCTCCTGAGTCAGCTTTAAACTCGTCTCTCCTTTATTGTGGTGATTTGCTCTCCTGTTCTCTCTGCTCGTTACTCAGCTGCTGCTCAGTTAATGGCCGCCAGCAGCTGAGGTGGTAATTATAGCAGTCCATCGCTGCTGGGGGAAAGCGGGTTTTAAACAATTAACCATAGAAAATAAACAAATGCAATCATTTGCTGGAGGGGCTTTGTAGCTGCTCCTCTGTCATGTGAACACAGTGAGAACATTTTCTGACTTATCTCTTTCCTCCCAATCCCCTCAGTGAGGACGGCGAGGTTCTCTCAGGAGCCGGCAGACCAGTCGGTGGTTCGGGGCCAGAGGGTGATCCTGTCCTGTGTTGTTTTCAACTACTCCGGCATTGTTCAGTGGACCAAGGATGGCTTGGCTCTGGGGATCGGCGAGGACCTCCGGGGTAAGACTTCAGAGCCGTCCTCAGCTTCTCTGCTCCGTGCTGAGCATGTGACTGAGATGGTTTTGATGTTTTTAGACTCTTTTTTTTTTCCTATTTCTGGCAACAGAAAAATTCATGTCCGTTTGCTAAGGTTGTTTACTCCACTGCAGAATGAGGATGAAATATTATTTTCCACATTGTCTCCAGAGCACAGGGTCAGAGTGGGACAGTTTTCTGCCACCAACTTGATGGTTAACGTAGAGGTCAGAAATTTTCAGCTGGTTTGGTTCATAAAAGCAGAAACATTTCACATGCGCCAACGAATCTGCCCTATATACTCTATATGCATTTGTCAGCATCTACAGGCACAAAGTCCGCAGATTTCAATGTAAACTCCCAGCTTACTTTAACTTTAAACCAGATTAGTTTATAGGACACAAACTGGGAAACTTTACTGAAAGAAGATGGAGCAATCTTAATGTAAGCCATGCTTTTGTATAATTAATTACGATAAATAAATAATCCTAGTTTAGTGTCAGGTCAGCAGCTGCTAAGTAAAAACCATTTTATCATAAAGTTATTTCCTGGTTCATGATTTTCACTTTTTTAAAATTTACATCTTAAGAAAATCAACTTTTCATCTTGCAGAAGTTATTTATCTACTGTTTGGTCATATGTATGCCTTTATGTTATCACCATGATTGAATTGTCAATCAAAGAAACACCTCAACTGTGACAAACAGAATGTTGAAAGAGAATTTTAAAATGTTAGATTGTTTGATTTTTATAGAATGTATTTGTATAATGGTCCAGAAAACATTTTTGGTCAAAAACCAAAGTTCACTTCAATATTTTAAATCAGTGATGTGTGATGAGGTTCACGGCTGGCGAGGCACTGACCGTCATCAGTCAGATTTACAAACATGAACCATAGACCATAGAGACAATGTTCTTATGTCAGTGACATGAACCCTACAAACTAACTTATTCACCATTTGATTGGCAACAGTTTAAGTGTGTTGTTTAAAATTTCATTTCAACATTGTTCTTTAGTTTACAAATTGTAGTATAGAAGAAAAGCACCAAAATTGTTATTATTGACTCACTTACTTATTTACTTATAAATGAAGTACGTTCACCACTCCTTCTGAAGAAACATGGATGACCTGTTAGTAGAAGTGTTCTATTTCTTTCTTCAGTCTGTCTCAATGGAGATACCAAAGAAATACCAAAGAATAACTGGATGGCTGCACTTGACTTGCTACAGCAAATAATGTTATTCTTTAGCTGTGGTGTCACATTCTCTGAGCTCACCAGCACCCTCTGCCTTCAGACAGGTGTACTACGAAGAGGCACAGGTACTTCAGTGAGGCACACGTACTGGGGGCATCACCTAGTGTATTTCAAAAGCACATTTTTAGTGTATAAAAAAGACTAAATGAGTCACAAACTGGCACCAATGCATTCAGACAGTTGGCGAGAAATAGAAAAATGAAGCAATGAAAGTTAAAGTGTCTTTGTGATGATAGCTAGACCGAAACAGTTAAGCACATGCGTCAACTGCGGCTCCAGTCAATGTGTGCCGCATTGACACAGAACACCGGACAGCTCAACCCCTCCCCTCTCATGTTCCAAACAGAAAGTATCTGCTGGTTCCAAGAAGTCAAATTCCCATAGACTTCTATTGAGAAATATAGACAGTTCTAACTCAGTCATTTTATTTTTTCTTAATATCTTCCTTCTTATCCTAATTTTTTTTTCATGATATTTTTTTATCGCAAGTTATTCAAGTTATAAACTGACCAACCAGATGCCTCAGTAAAAACATGTGGTGCCCGATGGCCTTCACCTTGAACATTTGATTGACAGATTCTCCAGAGCCCGCTTTCAGCGGAAGGGGTGCAAACGGCGAACAAGCTCGCTCATGATTGCTGAGTGTAGCTCCCCTAAAAACGGGACTCAGACAGACTTGGACCAAACTCTGTTTACTGGTTTCAAAATGGTGGCGCATACTGGTATTTTATACCGACATTTAAACAGTTAACCAGTGGAGGGAAGAAGAGCTTCTGAAGTTTGAACTAAAAGTCAGTGAGGAACAGAATTCTTGTTTGTTTGTTTGTAGAATATAAATATTTATTTTTCTGCTTTAATTATGAACATAAATTATGTAAAAATCAAAAATTTGCTTTCCTGGATTCATTTGTTAAAATATTTTATCTATTAAGATGTATTTTTTGGTGAAACTTCTCGTAGAACACAGGTGGTAAACTCCAGGCTTCAGGGGCCAGTGTCCTACTTTTTCCCAGCTAACCTGTCTCCAAAACTCTTATTGGTAAAGCAACACCAAAGTAATCAGGGAGCAGAGTTTTTACAAAAACCAGCAGGACGTTGGCCTTCGACGCCTGGAGTCAGACACTCTTGCTGTGAATCTGTGACTGACAAATACTTCTGTATTGGAACTAGCTGGAACACACATAAATCGCTTTTCAATTTTTGATATTTCTAAAATATGAAACAATGATAAAAAGCAATGTTAGATATTTTAATGTGCTAAGCTCGTTGCCGCAGAAGTCTTTTACTATTTTTTTTACTATCATTTGATGATTGCTCTTACTTAGCTTTGATTTCCCACCAGAATGAATGATGGATCACCAGGAAGTTTTGATCCTTGAAGGAGGGGGGGTCCAATAACATGAAATGTTTTTGAACTCCCGCCGTACTTTCATTTTATCACCTGATTGAGGAAATGTCCTAATATTAGGGAGACTACCACAGAAGTAGCTGCTGTTGGATGTGAATCAGGTGGAATGTTGAGGGCAGCAGAGCAGTGCACCATGAGGGCCGCTGTTTTCTGGCTCTACAATGCAAAATAATTGGGGCGGCTGTTTTGATGTGTGCCCTTTGAGACCAGAGTGTTTTGGCCTTAGGCTCTTCTGCATTGGCTTCACATTTTGATAATGGATGTTCATGTCTATGCAGCCTGAGCTGCAGAACCGGTGCTGCTGTGAGAAGAGCAGCATAGATGTGTGGGCCAGTGTAGCATTAAAAACAGAATGACAAATGTTAAAGTGTCCAATAGCTGCCCTGCAGTGTAGGTGAGGCGTTTTTAAATTAAACCACTGTTTATTTAACGTGCAGAATCTTTATCCTCTCAAGGTAGAATGATGTTCTTGCAGCTTAAAATACAGGTGCAGTTGAAGTGAGTAAACACAGCATGAGGTCAGATAAACTGCTGTCAAGTTCCTTCCACAGAGCAGATGCCTTCTTGTTCAGAACATGAACATATTTAAGTTGGTGCTAAATTTGCCCACATTCAGCGCACACGTCTGATTGGAGCGTGTCAGCCCCGCAGGCACGATGTTCAAACTGACACCCTTCAGTTCTGTTGAGGAACATCCTTTCATCTCATCTGACAGAAAACCAGCGGCTAACATCGGGTGGCTAATACTTATTGAAGGCCGTGTTACCATCAGCTCGTGCACAGACCGTGCTGTGGAGGGCCCCAACTGTGCTGACCGCACCGTTGCCCTCTTTACTCCTCAGGGGTTCTCAGGTTGGATTTTGTAGGACAGAACTTGTTTTGAGTGAAGCATCCTGTTGCTGGGTTGCAATACTTGCATCAAAATGGGTTGATGTGTGCATTCTGAAAAAACTGGTCAAGCACGTAGGCATCATTTTTAACCCATGACCGGATTTTTTTAAGTATGAGTCGCAGAAGCCGAAAAAATGCATAATAACGAAGTAAAAAACATAAATAAGTCACTCTGGAATATGAGTCATACTTTTGGGAGAAAAGTGCAAAGCTTCTGAACCAATCGGAACACAAACTGTGTTCACACTGAACACGATTCATGTGTCAAATTTGCATCTGCTGCCTTTTTTGACGCGCATCAAATTTAATAGTCAATGTTTGTCCAAAAATGTTTTAATAAACTAGACGCTTCCGTGGTGTGTGGGAGGAGTTACCGTTACCTTCTACTGCAGGAGCTGCATCTGACTGACGGTACTTTCAGCGGTACTTCCGTCTCTCTGTGACCCAGTTTGTTGACTTGCTGTCCTGCATTAGTCTGAGGAGGGAAAAAATAAAATCAAGAATAATAACATAATGCAAGTAAAAAAAAATATACAGTTCAGGAGGAACTCCATGTTTGCTTTGGATGGTGCTTCTCCTGCGTTGCTGTCAGTAGTAAATACTAATACACACACCAACTGTGCCCTCTAGCTGTCATTAGTGGGAAACAACTGCTAAAGGGCTACCATTTGTTAATGGGAAAATAACAAAAATATGAGCCAATTAATGTTTAAAAAACCACAAATACGTCACTATTGAGTATAAGTTGCTCCCCCGACCAAACTATACAAAAAAAAAAAAAAAGCGATTCATACTGTTAAGAATACGGCAGCATGGGGTTAGGGGATTCTCCATTGGTTACACTGCTTGGTTTGTACTTTTTTTCAGAATTGTGTCCTCTGTGAAGTCGTCATGCCTCCTTTCCTGTATCTGTCATGATATTCCTTTGTGACCTCCTCATCTAATACTCCTTATTTCTATCTGTCCCTCCTGTATGAGGTAGGATAGCTGTCACTAAGAAACCTTTTCATAAAGACAAAGTTGTGAAAAATATGAATACAACATTTAGTTTTACTTTTGACATGTTTTGAATACGATTTGTCTTTGTCTTGAATACACATTTCTCCTGTTAACAAACTGTCAAAAATACGTCACAGATTCACAGGCATAAATATCGAGTCCCGGAACATCGGTGGTTCAAAGTGCGCATGCGTGCTGGTTTATTTATTAAAATGAAATAAAATGGAACTTTTGGAAATTGATCCAGTAACAGGAAAATTATCTTGATAGCCATCGCTCTGTTGAAAATTGAATAAAATGGATCGTAAGACAGTTTCAGACCCATAAGTGGTGGAAATCACCCCAAACAGGAGTAGCAAAACATACATTAGGTGTGAAAAAACCCCACATCTGTCAAAATTGGTTGATAATGAGCGAATAACGAAACAACAACAGCTAAGCTAACTCAGAACTAAAGTAGGTTAACTGGCTAAGCCGCTGGGATCCCCTACTTCCAGACTGAAGCTGTCCGTTTGGCAGGCAGACAACAGAGCGGCAGCAGCAGCTATCCGCTCGGGCGTTTTCATTTTCTTTCATCATTCTCCTATTAACATTTCTTTTTTTTTGACGAACATGAACTTTTTGTTACACCTAATATGTCTAATCATTGTCACCACTTCCAGGTCCACTGCATTGTTTATACGTTCAGCTGTTGTCGCCTCAACAAAAAAATGCGACAGGACATTGCTGTTAATATCTCTTTTTAAAATTCGTATTCAGCAGAGCTATGGTTCATTGATTCATTTTCTTTGCCTGTTTTGTCCCTTTTGGGGTTACGGGGCTGCCAGAGTCTCATGGGCCCCTGGACAGGTCACCAGTCTGTTGCAGGACCACAATCGCACACCCATGCATCCACATTTAGGGACAATTTAGAGTGACCAATTAACCTATGAAGCATGTTATTAGACAGCAGAAGGAAGCCGGAGTCGCCGGAGAAAACCCACACATGCACGGGGAGAACTCCACACAGAAAGATCCCCCTTTGGTGACACAGTTTCAAGTCCCCCAGCGAGGACTTGAACCGGGAACCTTCTTGCTGTGAGGCAAGAGTGCTGACCACTGGACCACCGTGCAGCCCTAGCCCAGAGTTATGGTATCAAGACAATACAGCTGGGAACAATAACATCCTTAAAAGTTCAGCGGTAAATCTATTTTAGTTTAACAAATGAGCCTCAGCGTGCATGCTCACTCTGTTGAATCGATGCTTCAGGACTCGATTTTTCAGCCTGTGACGTATTTTTGACAGTTTAACAGGAAAAATCCGTATTCAAGACAAGTAAGCGCTCTATTAAAAAACAAAAAGAAATCGTGTTCAAAGCAAACATGTTAAATGTAAATTAAATGATGTATTCATATTTTTTTGAAAAGTTGTGCACAAAGGATTAATTTGTCTTTATAAATACGTTTCTTATTGACAGATAAATGACCTTATACTCCTGCTCTCATTCTTCTTCTACCTTTGGTGCTTTCATCCTTCTGTCATAGTCTTTCTAACTCGTCTGCCTTGTCTCTTCATGTCTCTTCTTCCTCTCTTCCTGCCTGCCTGCCTTTGTCTGCCCTTTCTTTTTTGTGTGTGGTTTTCTCCTTCTCTCTTAACTTTGCTTTAATCATATTAGTGTTATAATGACCTGTTTCTTCAAGCCAAAGCTTTATGAAAACATTTGAATGAGCACAGTCCTCTCTGTATGCCCCCCCCCCCCCCCACACACACACACACTCTGAGCTTTTCGTTCACTGTCTTGTCCCTCGACATTTTACATTCAAATACACTCATATGAGAGGCACACGCATGCACAAATGCACTCATATGAGAGGCACACGCATGCACAAATGCACTCAGACAGAAGGACATGCAAGTTTAGGCGAGCAGCAAAGCTCGCCTCAAAGGCTGCACTTGTGAAGCAGCGGTGGAGAGCTTCACATGGACTTCAGGAAGCAAACATGCACTCTGCACATTCTGAGTCCCATAAATGCCGCTGTCATAATGCATTCATCTTTCCACCCCCTGCTGCTTGAAGAGAGCATGGGTGCCCCCTAACGGTGAGAGTCCCCCGGAGACAGTTGGGCAGTGATTGGGGAAAGGGATGATTGGCGTGTGTTTTTGTGTGTGCAACTGTGTTTGTGCTTGAGAGTCTATTTGTGCGCATATCAGTGGCATCATGTGGCCTTGTGTGCCGGCTGTCCTCCAGGCTCATGTAGGTTTTACCCTGTTCCTGACACAGATCCGCTGTTTTCTAATCAGTGGGAGCTGTAACAAGCTGCATGGTGTCTGAGACCACATGGGCAGAGGGGCAGCTTCGGGCATGTGATCTATGCTTACTTGTTATTTGAAAGTTTAAATAGAAAGGATGGTGAAGGCAGATGAAATTATCTGTGGTATCTGGGAAGAAATGTGAAACTCTGTCTTGGATAAACTTACAGGCTCTTATGTTGCTTGTTTTCCAAATGTTTTTGTGTCCTAGCCTGGCCCCGGTACCGTGTGCTGCGTGTCCAGGAGTTGGGCCAGTACAATCTGGAGATCCTGTCAGCAGATCTATCCGATGACGCTGTGTACGAGTGTCAGGCCCCCGATGCCGCCCTGAGGTCCAGGAGAGCCAAACTCACTGTCCTCAGTAGGTTTGAGCTTCTGTGCACGTCTGTGAGTAGTACATGCGGGTTATGACTGTCCTCTTCGGCTCCAGTCCCTCCAGATGATCCTGTGATTGACGGGGGTCCGGAGGTCTTGCTGAATGCCGGAGAGTTCTATAACCTGAGCTGTGTGTCTCGAGGAGCCAAACCACCTTCAATTATCGAGTGGCTTAAAGACGGACTCCCTGTGGAGGGCGCCGTCAGCATCACGGTGAGTTTGACAAACTTTCTGACAATTGACCTCACTTCATGTGCGTTAACTGCTCCCCTCTACTTAAATTCAACAGGAAGTGCTTGCAGACAGGAAGAGGGTGACCACACGGAGCCACCTTCCTATCCACCCTGTAGACACCGACACTGGGAGGAACTACAGCTGTGTGACCTCCAACCTGGCCGTGCCCACTGGCAAGAGCACAACCGTCACCCTTAACGTGCATCGTAAGGCTGCTTCCTCTTTTTCCCAGAATACAAAGCAGTAAACGTAGATATCAAAGACGTATGTACTGTCCATGCACCTGACAAACAAAGTAATTGAGTTTAAAGGTCTAATAAATGGGCATGGTGTTCATGTTTCTATTCTTCTTTCTACTGTTTTCTTAAAAATGGAACAGCTTAGCCTAAAAGGTTTACATTTTGTCACATCATGCTACACCTGCCGCATGCAGTCGTAAAGGCAGCATTCCTGGTGACATCAGATGATCTCTGAAAAACTGTGTTATGTGAACCTTCTCAGATCCGCCGGTAGTGACCTTATCCATTGAGCCACGCTCTGTCCTGGAAGGAGATAGAGTCACTTTTACCTGCCAGGCTCATGCCAACCCTCCCATCATGGGCTACAGGTCAGCGCCCTCATTTCTTTGACTCTCTCTAGCCTCTAAATTAAAATTGGAATTGGAAATAGCTCAGTGTGTGTTTGAGTTTTCCTTGCAGCCTTCAATTTTCTCATGTCAACACTAGGTGGGCTAAAGGCGGCGTGGTGCTCCAGGGGGCCAGGGAGAGTGTGTTCACCACCAAAACTGACCACTCCTTTTTCACTGAGCCAGTGTCCTGTCTGGTTTTCAATGCTGTGGGAAAGACCAATGTCAGCATCCTAGTAGACGTTCAGTGTG
Organism: Adrianichthys oophorus; assembly: GCA_036245035.1. Lineage (NCBI taxonomy): Eukaryota > Metazoa > Chordata > Actinopteri > Beloniformes > Adrianichthyidae > Adrianichthys > Adrianichthys oophorus. The sequence goes on from BSAI01000147.1 coordinate 858,069, forward strand.
AGTCACGTAGCATTCATGTAACCATATCACATCTCTGACCTGATGACCTCATGCCTCTCAGAGCAGCTGATACCATTCTAACCTCTTAAAAAGTTTTTCTTTTTCTCTCTTCTGTCTGCAGTTGGGCCAATCCTGTTAGTGGAACCACAACCAAAAACAGTTGATGTCTACTCGGACGTCACGCTCAACTGCAAATGGGCTGGAAACCCCCCACTCACCCTCACCTGGTTCAAAAAGGGCTCCAACATGGTAAGGAGCTGAAATCTAGTCTATCATTTTAGACAAAGAAAGCTGTCAGAAGTTCAGGGGAGTGAGTTACAAAGTTGGGGGTCGGAGCAGCTAAATGCGCTCAGCTGGGAATGGTTCAAATCAGTGCTTTGAAGGGAAGGTGTGATTGGCAGACAGTAAATAGTAAACTGTGAAACTTCAGTCAGAAATAGTGCCTGCTATGGTTTTTCCAAACAGTTCATTGTGAACTTAAACATGGCCATGTGCAGTAAAGTTTTCAAAGTGTAAGCATGCCTAACTCATCAACTTATAAGCTATTTCTTGACTGAATAGCGAGAGGAAGAATTATTTTCCCTGTAAGTATTCATCCTGTCCCGCAGCAGTCTTGAACTGCAAGGACCAGATTGTTTTTCACAATTCTTCTGTCTTACTGCACCTTTGAGCAAGAATTTCAACCTCATCAATAACTCACCAATATTAGTACCCATTGTAAATGAATTTTTGGCATCGTAAATGTGTTGATTGTTAGGCAGGTAAGGTCAGAGTAATAGATCACATGGAGTCTTTTAAACATATAAAGCACACAGGTAGAAAAGATGTGTGCATTCGTCCTCACATCTTTCTGCATGGACTTTTATTTTCTTTGTCTTGTTTGTGTTTTTGATTTCTTTCACACCTCCACAGGTTCTGAGTAACAGCAACCAGCTGCATCTGAATTCAGTGAGCCAGGCGGATGCAGGCCAGTACGTGTGCAAGGCCATCGTCCCACGGATCGGAGTAGGAGAGACTGAGGTCACGCTCACCGTCAATGGTCAGAAAACAATGAGTCCTCTTTGAGCAAAAAGATGATGTCAAAGTGAATGTGTTGGGTTTTTGCTCCCTTCAGACAGAGGCTTAAAAACGTCTTTTTTTTTTTAAAGCAAATATTTTTGTCATATCTTTTTAGTTTTCGTGTCATTTCTGGCCCCACAGGCCCCCCCATCATCTCCAGCGACCCTGTCCAATATGCCGTGAGAGGGGAGAGAGGAGAGGTGAAGTGCTACATCGCCAGCACCCCTCCTCCTGATAAGATAGTAAGTCTAAATATAAATATACATAATTATTCACACAGGAACGGCGCCAGACAGAGAAAAGCTTTGGCCTCAAAGAGCACACGGTTGTAGCTTTTAGTCTTACAGCCATTGACATTATGCTGTCAGTGCCACTACTTCTTCCTAAATGGCTCAGTTTCTGGTAAATGTGTTACGGCACCATCCCCTCTTCTTCTGTGCAGTGACTCACCGTCGAACTCTCCTCCACCCTGTCACATAAACATACCAACACTAACGCGGAGCCAGTCCACTTTTAGCTCTGCGTCACAAATTCGTAGTGCTCGGTTCTCTGCTCACCATGCCTCCATGACTGATCCATCCTGACTCGCAGCGTGCGCCCCTTAATGCAAGTGGCGAAGTAGGGGGTTGGGACAAAAAGACTTTCATGAAATATGAAGGACCAAAGAGGATGTCTCCATAAACGCCACATCCACAAGGTTCTGCTTCTCTGCAATATAAGTGAGCAGTTTATAGAAACGTGGACTTATGCATAATTCACTTACACCAGTACAGTGCCTAAATGCTGCATAATAGAGCTTCATTTAGTGGCTTTAAAGGTGGGGAATGAGCAATGTTTGTGCCAGCTCAGTCTGCCTCACAGATTGCCAAAACTATTGCTGCTTTTAGGAAATCATGCAGTGTGCATGAATGCATCTTCCCTTTACCAGCCAAACTACACGCAAATCTTAACATGCACCAAATGAATAGCATCATGTCATCCGACTCCTCATGTCCAAAACATCAAAAGCTGTCATGTGTTAAAAAAATCGGATGTGTAGTGTTTTTTACAAAAACTTTTTTGTTTCGATTTCTTCGTCACACTCCAGAGCGACACTTCACATTGAAGGTAATCCGGTGCTCTCATCATGCTCAGGGCAGTAATGATCATCTTGTATTTAGTTATTTTGTATCTGATTGAGTAAAAGTGTGAGGATCCAAACTGTGAAGGAAGTCGGGAACATCACTTATTTGGAAGCGTCTGATTCACGTCCAAACCTAAACTCTGTTGGAAGACATTTGTGCCAGACTCTTACAACCCCACTGGATCCAGGAGAAAAATACACAAAAAATTAGGATTTAGATAAAAGTTAGAAGTAACTGTAACTTATCTGTAGCTTAATCTAATCCGGGAAACATTTATGGCTTCAAATCAATCCTCTTATTCTTGAAGATCCAAAGCGCTTTACAGGCCCATTCACCCATTCACACACAAGGACACTTTGACACATGGGTGGGCAAGGCAGGAATTGAACCTGCAATCTTCCGATCAGAGGTCGACCGCCCTACCACAGCATTATGGCAATAGTCTATTAGATAGCTAATAAACATCACATGTCCAGAAGGAAGAAACTACACAAAAAACGTGTTTACCACACACAAGGCATGATGGGACTGCGACGCTGTTAGCTGTGGGAAAGTCATCTGCTAGAGGGCTAAACCTCGATCTGTGATAGACCTCTATGAATTGGTGTCAATCAGATGCATAATGCATATCTATAGCTGTGAGCTTTGAAATAGCCATGATTTAGATATCTAACAGATGTGTCCATGCCTCGTGGGAGTTTTCAAATTCTCAAAAAAACAGTTTTTTCATTCACTCTACCCTATGAGCACTGAACCTCATGTTTAGCCATTAGTATGAGCTCGCTTTAAGTTTTGAACTTCAGTCATTGACCTGCTCCTACTGAAACAGTACATGTTGTTAAACGAAGGTCTTTTTTTTAAAACAAAATATAAGGGTAGCAATTTAAAACAATGAAAATGGTAAACCACTTGTAAAAATCTTGAGTTGAGCTGTTCCTGTTCCTCACTCAGTTCCCGTTTGACAGCTTTTGTTTAATGTAAATCTGCAAGGGTTTCATCCCACCTGAGTGTGGTATTGTAATGTAACAGAGCCTTGTGGCTGCAGGTGTGGGCTTGGAAGGAGAACGTGTGGGAGAAGGAGAGGGGTACACTGCAGGAGAGGTACACGGTGGAGCAGAGCAAACTATCCGCCGAGGGTGGTGGGGTCCTCTCTACCCTCACCATCAACAACGTGATGGAGTCTGACTTCCTGTCCACCTACAACTGCACGGCCTGGAATTCCTTTGGCCCGGGCACCATGATCATCACGCTGGAGGAGACAGGTATGCCGCTTTGATGTCTGGTTATATGTCTATTCAGAAAAGGAAGTTATTCTGATCTAATGCTATGCAGACCAATCACATCTCCTCATTTAACTGTGACGCATGGCCCAATAAAATCAATCAATCAATCAATCAATCTCTATTTATATATCACTTTTCATACTTAAAAACACAAAGGGCTGTACCCAAAAATATAACACTATAAACATTTTAAAAGACCATAATGCAGTTCTGCAGTCACTGATAACACCAAAGAGGTCCAAACTTTGAATCTAATCATTCCTAAATGACAGAATAGTTTCATCACTGAGCTTTGATTTTTATGTTATATTCTAACTCTTTAGGTTTTTGTTTCTTGCATGTTTTTGTTGAAACCGATTTAATTCATTTTTTTAGAGTCATGTTTCTCCTGTAGTTTATGCATGTAACATATGTCTGGAGTAACCATTTGTTTAATATTTGTGAAGGATCTGATCTCAAAGCACAAATAAATGACTGATTTCATTTGGGCTGGGATGATTCAATTGCAGTAATTCCTCTAGTTGTGTAAGACCAGCAGCAGCCAGGAGAGGTCACATTTCTCCTGCTGCAGTCTCATTGTTTGGAAAGAACTTTACGGTCATTTTTTCTGCAGCAAATCCTCAGTGGTCACTCTGAAAGCTTTCATTGTTCCGTCACAAGAGCACCATTTTTGGACTGCAAGTGCGTTTGTGGTTCCCAAAGTTTTACGAGTAGGTGTGGGCTGTCTGCGGGTGAAAAGTGGGCAAACCTGTGCAGGGCACGCAGATGGTCCGCACAAACTTGTAGACCGTATGGTGATCCCGCCGGGCGAAGAATGTTCATGCACGTTTTTCTACGGTCATGCTGTGAAAACTTATACAACACCCCCCAAAACCCCCCAAGACGTGCTGTTAAAGTGGTGAATGTGTGCTCGTTGCCCGCAGCTTGACTGTTAGAAATAAGGAAATTAGAATCAGAGTGTAGTTTGTGTGGACATCCTGCAGGCGTCCTCTGGCCGCTTACATATCATGTGCACATTCAGTAAAAGCCACTAGTCTACTAATGACTAGGGCGCTGCGTAAGGACACCACATGACAGCATCAACCGGACATCAAAAGTGCATGCAGCTTTCATTATCCTTACAAATACTTCCCAATGCTCTTAAATACACGCAACAATGGTGCGATGGTACGTTCCATTTCCACACACGAGCAACAAGCGAGACTCACCTCTACTCTTAAGACGTCTACGACTCTCTACGGGTCATCCCCCGTAAGGATGCACAGGACTAAGGCTTTAGTTGTTTATTTGTTTAGCGTTTTGGTTTTAAGGTTTTATTTTTCAGTGTTTCATAGAAGTTTTGCGATAAATTGCTTTGAAGTGAGCGGTTTTATTTAAAGGATATTTTTTGTCATGTTATGACTGTTTAACTGCTTGTCTCTTTCACAGAGGAGGTTCCAGTGGGGATTATAGCCGGTGGAACTGCGCTTTCCACCATCCTGCTCTTAATTTTTCTCCTGGTTCTGGTTCTGATCTTCTACCGCCAGCGCAAAGGCAGTGAGTCCTGCTCTGCGTGTTACAGCACATGACTTTTTCCGATGCATCCGTGCTCTTTGTGTTGCTGTAAAGGAAAGATTTTGTTCTTGTTGTTTTTCTCTTCCAGGCCGACGCGGGGTCACGCTGGGTAAACCCGACATCAAGGTGGAGACAATAAACAAGGAGACCCACAGCTTGGAGGAGGACTCGGGCAGTGTGTCCACAGCCTCACGCATGGTCAAGGCCGTATACTCGGTGAGCAGCGGGACGCTTGTGTTAACGCAGGACTCTTGTTTTCTCAGCCTGTAGTTGTAGAAAAGCCCTCTCTCTGTGCAGCACTGCACCCTTTGACTAAAGACAAACACAGATTTCCTCTTGAATCACCTCTTTTTAATCATTTTAATCAATTTTCTTTTCTCCTCTCACACTCTGTTGCCTCCTTCCCTCCTTTGTTTCGTTGTTCCTCTCCTTTTTTTTGTTTGATGGTTTAGTTTCTCCCCTCTGTGTCCTTCTCTCCCTCCAATCAGCCTTTTAAAGATGACATAGAGCTCAAGTCTGACCTCCGCAGCGACACCCTGGACACCCGCCAGGAGTACGACCTGAAGGTGAGAGCAAACGTCTGTGCAGGCCTTTCTGCTCGTCCTCTCACTCTTTGGTTTGCTTTTCGTGGTAACATCCTCAGCTCACTGTGCTAGCACCAATCACAGCTTCATGTTGACATCACTGGTTGGGCCAACATGATGCAAGTATTTTACACCATTTAAGCTGCCAGAAAAGAAATCTAAAAGTCTCCCTCTATGAATAATCTGTGAGGGGCAAACAAACCCACCCTTCTGGCTGGATCGCTGCCTTGGATTACTTTGAGGAAACACAGACATGAATCCACCCCAGGAGGTGGTTAGATCCCCCGGCAGCTGCCTCTGCCAGGCTTCTTTCTTCCTCCTCCCTCCTTTGCCTGAAGCAGCACAGCAGTAGAACAAAAGTGGATAGAAGAGGAGTCTGGGAAAGTAAAGAAAAAGCAAAAGTCTTGTCAGAAGAAGCAGAGGGGGAATATCAGTGTTCAGCTGGGAGTCCACTGCTGCTTCAGCCTTTGTTTGGGCTGGTGGGGATGCGCCTCTCCGGACAGTCCCAGAACCAGACATGAAAGCTCCGAGCAAAAAGGAAAGGCTTCTCACTGCTTCAGCTTAAGTGTCATTGAAAAAAGCCAATGGTTTTTACCCTAAAATGTCACGAAACTAACATACCTGCTGCTGTTTTTGTTCAGAAAAAGGGATCTGCTCAAGATGGAACAGCACAAATGTAAAGACCCACTCTGGTGAAAACTGGTTTCTGGTGCTTTTAACACATTCTTGTGGCATTTCACTCAGGATGCACGACATACATCAAAACAAAATTAAGTGCAAGATTGCATTTTTTAGCTTTATTTTTATTATGGGTTAACAATTCATTATTACTTACATACACAGAGCAAAAAAAAAAAAAGACCACACACACACACACACACAGTAATAGGACAGTTTTTTTGTTACTACAAAGCTTTACGTGTAGAAATTCTGTTAATTTTAGTAGGTTTCCTCCTATTGGCACAATTTTTCCCATTTCTTGTTAAAACTGTATCTTTTAAATTTTAGTTGAAACGTCCATTTTTCCATCGAGTAAATGATCTTTATGATCTCCACCCAGTCATCCTTTCTGGGAGGATTCACTTTGTGCCGATTCTCGGTCACAGGCTTTTTGTTTGCTAACAGTAAAATCTTTACCAGGTGAAGATCTTCCTTCAAAACACAGTCCTCTATGTTCCATAAATGGAAAGTTGTGCACTGAAAACCTGAATAAGTTGATTGTACTTAAAGTGACTGCCTCAGTTTTGTAAGCTTTTGATTGTAATATATATACATTTTAATATAATGTAAATAGATGTAGTATAAATATTTTTAAGCTAGTTGTACTTCATTGGTTTAAATAATCAACATTAGAAAAACACTGTGAAGTCCACTTAAAAGCACAACGGCCAAAACATATAGATATTTGTAGTCAACTACCCTTTAAAAACTGAGTTTTGCTTTTAAAAAACATTTTGATTATTAAATTCTAAGTAAAATGTTTTCTCAGTCAGCACACAATCATCTTTTAAATGAATTGATTGAAAAACACACTTATAGCATCGTTTTTAACATCCCAGTAGTTTTGTTATTGCTCTGTGAAGAGACAATGCTGCAGCAAACCGTCAGTGCAAACAGTAAAACCTCAGTCACAACTGCCCTCAGAGTGGAGACGGAGATGTGTGCGGGGCAAAATGGGCAAATCCGTGGGGGACACGCAGGCTGTCTGCAGGAAATATCAAGGTCGTAGACCACTCAATGAACCAACCAATGCACATTTTTCTATGGGCATGCTGTGGGCCGCATGCTGTAGCGAACGCTTATATAACATTAGGGTGTAAGGGTGAAGTAGGTTAGAACCAGGGACAGGCCTCGAGGGCCGCACTCCTGCATGTTTTCCAGCATCCCATGCTTTGGCATGCTCTAATTGTCTGGACACACCTGAACCAGGTAATCAGTCATGAGTAGAGCCTGGATATCTGGAAATCATGCAGACACTGCGGCCCTCGAGGCCTGGAGTTGCCTGACCCTGATTTAAACCTTCCGGCTTGTTGTGCTGCTCAACAGAGCAGAAAACTTCAACAGCATCTGTCAGAACAATTCTTGTATGAAAACAAAGCTGGCAAAAGCAAAAGAACAAACAAACAAACAACCGATTGATTGGTGAATCTGGGATTTCAGCTGTGTGATCCTCAAAGCAGAGGATTCCTGATGGTGTGTCCACAGAAACGCCCCCCTTCTACATCATGTGAGAAAAGACAAATGCAGAATATTAAATGTTAAACAGTAACTTGTGTAAAAATGGCCTTTTTAATATTACAAGAAAACAAAAACCATTTTAGCAGAAGCCTGCCCCTCTCAGACTATTGATCTAGCAAATGTGTAAAGTGTATTGATCATTATATAATTTTATTTTTCTTTTAGAACATTTTTGTCTGTTCCCAAACAATCTTTTTTTTTTATTGGAACAATAAAGTTACATTTAAGTCACTTTTGCTCATTCAAATGAATTCCACGTGGAGAGGTTTTAGGTCAGTATGAAAACAACAGCCTTTTCTTGTAGGACTCAACCTAGTTTTTTGTTTAATTTTTAGTATTAAAAGGAAAAAAATTACAAAGTGACTATTTGCATATAATTTTCTAATATATGTGTGACCACTTTTTTACTTACGGTCATCCAACTTACGAGCAACCAACAACAAAATTTGACCTTGGGCACACTTAAAATGCGTGCAGGAAAGGCCTGAAGCTTAAATTTATAAGTGATGTGTCATCGAAGCCTCATGAAAAATAAAATGCTGTCAAATTTCTGCCTAGTAACTGTTGGAAACGGATTTGAATTTTATATTAAATTTGAAGCTAATCACAACAGGGCAGGGTTTGGCTTCATGCAAAACTTGACTGTTTTAAGTTGATTAAACTAATAAAATATGAGTACACTCAAACAGTGTCTGAAACGCTAGGTTTGTACTTACTCATTCATTCATTCATTCATTTACCAATCCGCTTTGTCCCTTTCGGGGTCACGGGGTTGCCGGAGCCTAACCCGGCTACTCATGGGCGAAGGCAGGGTACACCCCTGGACTGGCCGCCAGTCTGTCGCAGGGGCTTGTACTTACATTTATTTTAATTATTTTTCAATTCTTACTCAAATTGATTGAATAGAATTAACTTTTGGGTTTACAGTGTTTCTTTGTGGGGGCAGGTGATATTTAACTGTTGTTACAACATCCCAAAGAGGTTGTATTTTGGAACATGACTAAAACATGTGCGTATGGTTTCCTTCATAACTTCCACATCATTTCCAACAAGATTGGGGAGTTTTTATTTGTTTACTTTTGAGAATGAATGAAAGGTTCTTCCATCCAAATTCCTCTCTTATTTGAGAGCTCTGTGTGAGACATGTGTTAAACCGATCTTCTTTTTTGTCATTTTTAGATTTAGCTCTGACTACCGTTTACTTTTATGGACTGATGAATGTTTCATTTTCAGTAAAAGACCGGTAAAATGTCAAAGTAATCCTTGTTTTGGTATTTTTTGTATGTATCTGATATCATTTTATATCTTTTTTTTTTCTAGATTTAATCCAGTTTTTTTCAATTCCCTAAAGCTAAGTAGATTCCCCCTTTTTTGTTATAGTGCACCATGGTTGAAAATTTGGATCAAATGCGACCAAATAGAGTATCTTTCTTTCATTTTACAGTTTGTATTCTTTAACTACTTTTTCCCCATACGTTTAGCGTAAAGGAAGCAAATGAGGTAATAGTCCTTTGGTTTTAGTTAGTTAAAATTGTCTGCATTGGTATGTTTATCCCTTCAATGTCTGTTTCTTTCCATCTTGCTTCGTGCTGTGGTACACACCGGCAGGCTAATGGCCTGGCATGTCCTCTATCATGAGAAAAATTCCCCAAGAACATGTTAAAAACACCATTTTCATTGAAGTGGATCTAACAAAGCAAAGAGCGGCATTTGGGGAAATTTTCTCCTCTTTTAATTTTAAACTGCTTCAATGTGGAATTCAAAGTAGACGAACCAGGGAAGTAACAGCTCACTAATTAGTCAGGGATAATCACTTATTTAATGCAGATTTGACTGTTTTTACATTTGAATGTGTTTATCTCATTAGGACCCAACCAATGGATACTACAACGTGCGAGCCTCCACCCATGATGAAATTCACCCTGCCTCCCGCTCCACCATGCACTACTCTGACTATCGCTCCCCTGGAGGGACACCAGGGGGCGCAGCGTCAATCAGCAGCAGCACTGGAGGCTCTGGGGCCACTGCCAGTGGAGGAACCCCTGGGGCCCCTGGCCCGCTCACTTCCCCTGGGCGCCCACAGGCTTGCTATGACCCCAGACCATCGTCCAGACTGTCCCACATCAGCTACGCCCAGTTCAACACTTTCACCCGTGGGGGCCAAACACAACAGCCCCCAGCAACCAATCCTGTTTCCGCAGCCAGCGACTTCCCAGCGGACTGCAGCCTCCTGGACTCCACTTCCCAACTGGCCTATGACTATGGATACCCTTCGCACTACCAGACCTACCGCATGGGATTTGCACCATCCAGCCTGGCTCCTCTGGAGGCCGGCCCCTCCTATGAGATGTATGGAGTGGGATCTGGGGTCAGCAGCCCTGGAGTTGGGGTCAGCCCCGGGGGGCCAGCTCCCAGTGGATCGGACACCGGACTAGGAAAATACGGCAGCTCCACTCGCTTCTCCTACACCTCGCAGCATTCTGAATACTCCCACAGTCGACACACGCAAAGAATGCAGACTCACGTGTGAGACAGAGATGCAGCTCGCCGTCTCCACTGAGCAGGGGGTCTTATAAATAGCTTAAAAACACACAAAATCACAAGTCCATGCCGGACACAAACACAGCAGAACACATAGAAAATTCATCCCACACACATTCATGCACAAAGACAAAAAATCCATGAGACAGGGAGCGCTTGAGAAACTCAGAAGCAAAACAGAGGAACGGGGGAGTTTTGGAGAGACAAGGAAGGGAAATTCCAGCCTGGTTGGAATTCCCTTACTCCCAATGTGTTTGAATGTCTACGCTCTGAAAGAGCAGACAACGCAAGTCACAATCAAGACTGGGAAAGAGGGGGGAGCCCGAGAATGAGATCTCCCAGAGCTGTGGAGGCCTTAGCCTTAAGTTCACCGATAAGAACATGGAACTCGCTGATCTGAAGAGAAACCTCAGCCAGTCCAATCATTCTGGCCGACATTCTTAGTTTTCTTTTAGCTGGTTGTCTTATTGAGTGAATCATTAAGCACATCATGAGTAACCGTGTGTACAGTTGCCTTCGTTCTGGGTGGGGGGGTTGGACTGAGTGTAGAGCTGAGAGGCTTCCTCACATCTACAGTATTCATTCATGTTTGGACATCTATATCCCTGTAATGTCTTCTGTTTATTTGCACAACAGACTAGAGCTTTGTATTCTATTTTTTAACATTACACGTGTAACGTACATACGGACCAAAAGTTTGCGCGGTAGAGGGGGAGTGTGCCAACAGCGGAGCCTCAAGCCAGCAAGTGCTTGACATCGGAAGGCCTCGTCATTGTAACAAAAATAGTGCCAAGTCGTCATGTTGTTCTTCACCGTAGACCTCATATGTCCAAGCAGTCCAAACTCCTTCTTGTTGGCAGGGGCCGCTTTACAGGCCAGGCTGGGGAAAGGCCTCGAGTCCCATTCTGGGCCTTTCCGTCCAAAACTGCAGGCCTGATTCTTGGAGAGAGAAAACAGATGTTGGGGTGAAGAGAGGCCTTACGTGGGGGGGGGGAGACAGACGGACACATATCATACATTTCCAGTTGAAATAATTTCTCATGGTGTGTCTGTCGAAACGGCCAGAGGAGATTGCGTTCGCAGAGGTCTAGTGAAGGCTTTTCCACACAATGGACACGAAGCAGGGTGTGAGTGCGTGAGAGGAAGAATGAGAGGCAGGGGGTGTGTGGGCGTCCACATTGATTTGTACAGTGTGTTTGTATAGAAGTGTGAATGAGTGGAGGAGAAGGCGTCACGCTGCATGACTCTGGGATGCAGTATGTCTGTGCGTTTCAATGTACGTTGATATCATTTCTCTCACGATCCTGTTACAGTACTTTTATACCTCTGGTAGGACTGTACTCTGTATTATTGTGTCTTTGAATTTAGAAAATGTTTATCTTATCGTACTGTTCGTAGCAGAGACAAACCATTCAAAAGATGTACAACAAACGTTATCAAACTCTCATGTTTTTTATTTCATTATCTTCAATATTTTTTAAAAATGGTATGTAATTATTTTTCCACAGTATTACATTAATAAAAGCACTGTTTTTTATAAAATGCACTTTGCAGTTTTGGAAATTATGTCAACTCAGGTCCTGGTTCAGACTAAAACTACATGAAGTGGGAGTGTATTTTAAGTAAAGGTTTAGGGATAAAGAGGGAATGGAGGGAAAAGGGCCTCTGCGTCAGGTAGAGGAACACGCGAAATGACGATTAAAAAAAACAGCAAAATCTCCTCAAGGCTTCGGACAAAATCACCATTTTGTAGAAGAATTGTTTTCACATTGAGTTAAAAACCATATTTATTCAAATCATCCTTTACCCTTACTTTAATCCATGTATTTCTTCTCCTATATTGGCATTATTATATTCATTCATTCATTCATTTTCCAATCCGCTTTATCCCTTTCGGGGTCACGGGGTTGCCGGAGCCTAACCCGGCTACTCATGGGCGAAGGCAGGGTACACCCCTGGACTGGTCGCCAGTCTGTCGCAGGGGCCACAAACACACACCCATGCACACTCACATTCACACCTAGGGACAATTTAGAGTAACCAATTAACCTATGAAGCATGACGGTTTTTTGGACGGTGGGAGGAAGCCGGAGTACCCGGAGAAAACCCACGCATGCACGGGGAGAACATGCAAACTCCACACAGAAAGGTCCCCCAGCCAGGACTTGAACCGGGAACCTTCTTGCTGTGAGGCAGGAGCGCTAACCACTGCGCCACCGTGCAGCCCCGGCATTATTATATATAGACAAAAAACTCACTTTTTCTGGATAATCAAAAAACACTGATTTATTACAAGAACTTCCACTTTGTTTAGCTTAAATTACTAGTTATGTCAATATTTTTTAATCATAACAGAACTGACTTTGATGAAAATATCAACATTTGTTGACAAAGAGTAAAGTTGTCAGTCAAATGGAATCGATATGTTGTGGATTGACGATGAAATAAATCCATATTCGTGCAATTAAGCGAGGTTTATTTATGTAGTATATGTCTAAGAAAAGCACAGACAATGCTTAACAATACTGCCTAAAAACGACATAAAAACAGTAAAAATAATAATTGAAATGTATTAATGCTAAAATAACCACAGATTACAAAATTACACAAACATAAAAGCCCATATTTAGTTAAAAGCCAGCAGATATAAGGTCTTTAGGTGTATGTTAAAAGCAGTGCGTTCCAGATTCTTAGCAAATACATTTACCGGTAATATTCTTAGGTATACAGTGGGTACAGAAAGTATTCAGACCCCCTACATTTTTTGCTTTTTGTTATATTGCAGCCATTTGCTAAAATCATTTAAGTTCATTTTTTTTCCTCATTAATGTACACACAGCACCACATATTGACAAAAAAAATTGTTGACATTTTTGCAGATTTATTAAAAAAGAAAAACTGAAATGTCACATGGTCCTAAGTATTCAGACCCTGAAATCCTTGTTCATTAAAAGATATACAACGTATATGAAAAAAACATTATTTTAGGCAATTCTACAACACAAGTATAACTTATATGCAGGTAGTGTCGAAAGTGTATTTTAAGTTTACAATATGTAGATAGTACGCCATATGAAAAGTAAACTTCAAGTATTCTGCCTCACTTTTAGCATAGACTAATTATTCTTGTAGTACACTTGAATAGATTACTTTTTGCTAAGTTTGGGAATAATACTCAATCCCCTCTGGATTTAAAGTCCCACTCGGATCATCTTTTGATCTATTTTAAGTGTGTTGTTCCCTATGGTCTATTTATTATGATTATCGTATGTCGTTTTTAGCCAAAATAAAACAAAAAAAAGCCTGTTGTTTTCTGGACGTAGTTTTTGCAGAGCAGCAGGAGCTCATCAGAATTTCACCTCTGAGTTGAGGGTAGGACTCTTGGTGTGGAGTAAACCTGCCCCTGCCCCTACTGCCCCTAACACTAGCGGTTCAACAAAAATGACAAGCAATATTGGAGCTATGCAGCTGTGCAGTTCTGATCCAGATACCAGCTCAGATGGGGAAAGCAAAGACGTACATGGATCTATTTGTCTGCAAGTGGATGCATGCGAATGGAGCGGACTAGAGAGCTGGTGGCCAGTCGACTGTAGATTTTACGTAACAACTTGCCTTTTCCAACTGCATTTTTTCGGCTGCTCCTGATTCACAATGATTTAAATAATGAAATACTCCGGAATGCATTTTTTTATTCTTATTTTCTATTATGTCCTCCATCAGAAAAGGCCACAAGAACATGTTCAAACCACCAAAAACAAAATTTTCATTGGAGTGGGTCTTTAAAAATGTGAGATTACTTTACCACAACAGAAAAAAGTAATTATTACATATTATTACATAAATAGAATTTAACCTGTTTTACTAAATAAAATAAAAAGGCTGACGCGTCCAGAAATTGACACTTTTTTTCAGATTTTTCCCCCGCTAATCCACTCAGTGCATCTACATGAGCGTTCCGGTAGGGGGCAGCCGCGTGCCCCCCAGACCTTCCTAAAGACCGATGCAAATGACGTCACAAGCGTTGTTGTCTAAGCGCCAAGATGGCGGCGGCGGTGCTGAGGTCGCTTAGCAGGCTCGGACGTCCTTCAGCAAAACTTGCACTTAACAGTAACGTGCTGAGCCCCGGCTGCACGCTGCTGCAAAGCAGGTAAGATGACCAAACAAGAAAATGAAAGCGAACTTTATGTTTCCGCTGTCCAAGTTGTAAGTCATTGTCTCTCCGCCTTTCAATCTACTGGCTAACGTTAGCATGACACCACAGAAGCTTATGGTGATTTTGTGTGTGTGTTTTCTGTTTTCATTTTTCTAAGTTTATTGCCGTGGGAGTGAATAAGCGATAAATGATGTTCCAAAGTGTCCAGAAACGAGGCTTTAGTCACCGGCTTTCTGGTGACCTGTGGTGCTGCAGGGTGGATCCAAAATTACATAAAACCCAATAATCCTCGTCACTTACTTATTTTACCTTTATTTAACTTTTCGAATAGGCTGCTTACTAATATTTCCTAAACGAGATAGAATTAACCCCCCATTTATTGATCACCCTGAGTTCAAACAAGTGGTCAAGGTGAAGGCGCTCTGCCAGAACATCTTCTGTAATCTTGGATTTTATTTTTAGAAGATCTGCTGCAGACATTCGTGGCAGATTCATTCATAAAATAAGATTGTTGGGACTTTTTGTGAGAGAGATGGTGTTTTAAAGCTGCATGTTTTCTGTATTCCACCTGATTCAGTTAATCAATAGGACAAGGCAGTGGCAGCAAATAGAATGAGGAGCTCTGTGCTGGAGAAACACAGTTACACTTTGCATATTTTAAATTGTAAACAGAGAATTGACAGGTTTGGTGATCACCAGTGTGCAGTCTGGTACAGAGACGTAGATCTGTTGTCATAATAGTCACACAGTTAAGGAAAAACAATATTATCTGCAGGTAAAAATATTGTGCCAGGTACATATAATTGGGGCAACCCCTAAAACTGATAAAAATCTTAATAGTTTTCTCTGATCTTCAAGAATATTTCCCACAGGAAACTGCGTTTGTGATCTAAAACAATCACGGCCATAACCGTGGTCTTATCATCACACTACCACCAAGAACAGTGTCACATTTATAGATGATGTGAAAAATACGTTTTTATATTTATACCAAAAACAGCTTTAAATGCACAACTACTTAAAACATATCCTCTCCTTTTTAGTCATGTTTGAGTGAAAATCAGATTGACTTTAAAGTGTAACTCGAAATTACAATGTTTTTCAACAAACCCTGCAAAAAAAAAAAAGAGAAAAGTCTTTATTTGTTAGAAGTTAAACTGGCCACTCAAAAGTAGAAATGTGCTTTCTTTCTTTTTTTTAAATTCATCATAAGCATGTGGTTGATTATTGTTAATTTCCATTCACATGCCTGATCCTGATTTTCTGTTTTTTCCATGCTTGGATCCAGTTTTTTAAAACTGCTCTTCAAAACTGTTTGTAAAACACTACTGTTACAAAAACAAAAAAATCTGTATACTGCACATTTATGGACTAATGACCGGGTATTTAGCATTCAAAGATTGCAGGTGGCAAATAATGATGACCTCGGGATTTTATTGAAAAGACCACGGTGGTGCAGCGCCAGTGAGATGAGGAGTTAACACTCTTCAAGCTCTTTTAAGAAATCGTTGTTATGGTTATATACCATGTCTTAATGAAATCATTTTAACCCATGAGGCAGAAAACTCTTCGTTACTAGTCCCCAATTTGGAGGTACTTTTTAAGCCCTCAAGTTTTTAAGTGTGTTTTTTGTGTTTTACTTTTACTATTTTAATTTAATACCATAACTTCTGTTTGTCTAAAGATTTTCTTCTTTTTAGTGTTGACATCTAAAGTTTATTCTATTCTATTCTATTCTAGATTCAGGATATTTTCAGCAGCTTTACTGACATTAAAGTTAATTAATTACTAAAACATGTTTTTCCATTTAAACCAAAGCAGAGAATATAATTGAGAACTAAAGACTAAAAGGATCACAGAGTATCTGTGTAACCGGTATATGGCCGTCGGCCTCTGCTGTGTCTGCAGTTAAAAGACACGCGTGTTATATTTAAACTACTGCAGATAAACAGAAGGTTTACAGATTTGCTGTTAACCCATTTAAGTTGGTCATCATGTGGTGCTGCAAAATCAGAACAATCTCTAAAAATACATTTTTAAAAAAGCAAAGTAGAAGAAGTGTTTTTACAAAGGGAAGCAGCATTGTGTTTTCTAAGAAGGTATAAGGCTGCCCATGCATTGCCTCTAAAAATAAGTCAGTGGAGAAGTTCATGCACTGTCTGCACGTCCTGTGTTCTGTATGTTAAAAAACAATAAATCAGACATGTTGTCTAAACTAAGGCCTCCTATGCACAGCTAGTTGGTTCTTTTGAACATGGAGGTAAAGATCATCTTCAGCAGCTCGTCTTTGCTTCGTGTCAAACCGTGTTTTCTGTCTTGTAGGCAGAAACAATGGCAGCCAGACGTAGAATGGATGGAGCAGTTTGCAGGTGCCGTTATGTACCCCACTGCTATTAACGAGAAATGGACACCACCCCCCTGGAATGGTGAGCACCTACTTTTTTAAGGCTTTTTCCAGAGCAACCCCTGTCCTCGTGGTCATTGCTGTCCACTTCATTTCAAATGAAAAAGTGTAAACAACTACACTGCAAAGCTTGAAATGTATGTGAATCAAATTGCATCTGCATCAACACAAAAGCTTCTGATTTTGAATTTTAATAAATTTATTCATTCATTCATTTTCCAAACCGATTTTTCCCTTTCGGGGTCACGGGGTTGCCAGAGCCTAACCCGGCTACTCATGGGCGAAGGCAGGGGACACCCCTGGACTGGTCACCAGTCTGTCGCAGGGGTTAAGAAGTTTAATAAAGAAATTTTAATAAAGATACAGATTCAGTGACACAAATTCCCAATACTTTTTGAGTCCTTAGTTTGGTAAAATTCTTTATTCTTGTGCTCATTTGGTTGGTTTTGAACCAGTCTCATCCTTTGTGTTTGTTTTACATTCAGACAAAGATCCTCCTGCAGAGAAGGATGTGTCCAACCTGACCATTAACTTTGGGCCACAGCATCCGGCGGCTCATGGCGTGCTGCGGCTGGTGATGGAGCTCAGTGGAGAGTCCGTCAAAAAATGTGACCCGCACATCGGCCTGCTTCACCGTGGCACAGAGAAACTCATTGAATACAAGACCTACCTGCAGGTAAGCAGGTGCAATTTCCCTGCAACAAAAACCGTTAAAGCTCAGGATGAAAAGAGGGTTTATGGGAGAAACACCTCCACAGGTTTCACATTAGGAGTGCGGGCCGATCTCTTCACTGATTCGCCCTCTTGTTAGCTGTCTGGGCGATGCTTCTGTCCCTCTGAGCACCTCTTTTAACAGGATCACAGCGGTGCAGACAGACATAAAGCCTCCTCTCCTCTGATGTTGCTGAGATCTGCAGAAGAAATGTATGAGGCTTCTCTTTTTCAATGTATGCATCTGAATACTGAGATAAACAAAGTCTTTGTGGTTAGAGGAAATACGTTGAAGCGTTTGGGACAAAAGAAGTTCATGTTCAGTGTGTAATCTCAATTGCTGATGTAAAACAAATTATATAAAAGATTTGGGTTTTTTGACACTTTTATGAGACAATGTTCAACCGTCTATATCTTTTATATAAACTTTTGTTAAAGTAAAAGTTCTAAAATCCATTGTAAATATTGCATTAGTCTAAATTCATGTTGATACAAAATTTTAACTGTTTTTAATAATTGTTTAACCAAAGAAAATCTTCATTGAACCCACAAAGAGGAAATTCTCTTGTTGTCATAGCTTTATTAAAATTAACATATGATAAATAACACTTTAATAACAACAAAAGTTATTGTCCAGTGTCTGAGGCGTTGTAAAGTCTGATATCTGACGGTAAGAAAGATCTGCGAAAGCGCTCCTTCCTGCAGTGAGGTGTTAAAGTCTCTGACTGAAGGAGCTCCTCAGTGCACCCATGGTTTCATGCAGAGGATGATGGTGATGACGTTTGTCCATGAAGATTCCAGTTTCTGTTGCATCCTCCTCTCCTTCAGCACAGTCACAGACTAGGGGACATCCCAGAGCAGACCCGGATCTCCAGGCTAGTTTGGGGATCCTCTTCCTGTTTCTGTCAGTGCGTCCCCCTCACTCACTCCCTCACTCCCTCACTCACTAGAGGAGGGCAGATGCAACAACAACATCTTCAAAAAACTCTTGGAAGAGTCCTGCAAACTCTGAATGAGCCCAGTCCTCTCAGTCTCTATTGCAGTCTCCAGTCGCTTCTACGACGGGATTTTGTTGTTGCCAACCGACAACTATCGTAACCGATGCACTCGCAGACCGCCTCAGACCCAGAAATGGTGGGAAACAATCCAAAAAGGAGTAGCAGGCACACCCATGCACCACACTCATTATGTGAAAATAAAGTCCAGCTCCATCAAGGTGGAATAAGAAGAGAAGAACAGAGCTGTGGTAACTGGCAGCCTACTGTGCTGCATTTTGGAAAAATGTGAAAAAAAAAATACTAATGTATTTTGAAATGATCACAACATAGGATTGTCTGACTGGAGGGTTAATGCCTTGATGCCTACTGATGCTCATATGCATCAGACCACTTTGGGTCCAAAATTACCTTCATCTAACATCTACAGGAGAGCAGAGACACCTGTGTTTTTTTCCAGAGCTACAAATAAATCAAGGGTTAATGGTGTCAACTTTTTTACTTTAACGTGGTATTTTTTTGTCACATGTTGCTGAAGTGGTATCTTCTTTCAAGGCTCTGCCATACTTCGACCGGCTGGACTACGTTTCCATGATGTGCAATGAGCAGGCGTACTCTCTGGCTGTGGAGAAGCTGCTCAACATCCAAGCTCCGCCCCGCGCTCAGTGGATCAGAGGTGCTCCAACCTTCATCACCTTACAGTTCACAATGATTATCTTCAGAATTTTCTTAAACCTCCCCCATCTAACAGAAAATTCTGATGTCGTCATTAGCAGTCCTGAACTGAAGGACCAGATTCTTTTCACATTTCTTATTTCTTACTACGCCTTTAGACTAAAATTACACCCTCGCCACATACTGAAAAACTCGTAGTACCCGGTGAAAATGAATATTGAGCGTAGTGATCACCACTCCAAAAAGAGATGACAGCACAGCAGGAGAAACCATCAAAAAATGAATGAGGCCAAAATCTTTCAAATCAAAATCCTCTAATCAAGTGTCAACAAGTTTTGAAATTATTATGGGATGGCCTCAGGACCTACAGCTTGCCGGTCATTTTGTGACAAAGTGTAATTTACTGATTTTTGCACAATATGGGAAAAGAAAACTTGTTTGAGTGATACTCAGAAAATTTCACACACGTCGCCAGGTTGAGTCTACAGCCACAACAGACGTTTTGTTGACCTTTGACCTCAGAAAGAGGCCACCATTTTCAATGAAAAAAATCAGCCATCATTAGTACATTTTACAAATGTAAACTCCTTTTAGGAACTTCAGTCCATCAGCTCTTACTCCTCAAGCGTCATTGGGAAGCTACAGATGTCGCTGTTACATTTTGTAGATTTTAAACTCCTTGAACATTTCTTACCAGAATACTGTGAAAATGTAAAATTTGATTCCCTGGCTCAAACTGAGTGAAACAATATAACACATGACTATAGTAAATCATTTTAAAATAAATATTAGCATGATTTATTGCTCAAAAGATCAGTTATGACGTGTATAGATGACTGAATTACTGATTTATCAGAACATTTTTTTCTTATTAAATATTCAGTTAAGTTTTTCAGATGTCCAATACATTTTTCTTGTTCTAAAAATGTGCTTGTATTAAAAATATGATATATTTTTGTGGGTAAAAAGCTTAATCTTGGTTTTGTTAATAGTTCTGTATGGAGAGTTGACCCGCATCCTGAACCACATCATGGCTGTCACCACACACGCCCTGGACATCGGCGCCATGACGCCCTTCTTCTGGATGTTTGAGGAGAGGGAGAAGGTCAGCTCTGGCCTCTTAGACTTCAGAAATTGTGGGAAAAGTTTTATGGTTCAGTTCGTGCGTTATTATTTCTTTCAAATAAAGTTGAACCGGTGTGTTTGGTCATTTTGAAGGTAGAAGAAAACATGTTATGATTTTTAAGTGGATATCTGTTCTTCTGCAGGAAATCTCTGTATAATTTATTTCAAAAAATAATTTTCCACAATTGAACGTATTTGTAGCTGTTAAGACAGATCAGTTTGGGGATCTCTACCTGCCTCTGAAATGTAAAATGAAAAGTTTTCTTCTGGTTTCCTGGTAGATGTTTGAGTTCTACGAGCGAGTCTCAGGAGCCAGAATGCACGCCGCGTACGTCCGTCCTGGAGGAGTTCATCAGGTACCACAAGTCTCTGCTTTCGGTGTGAAGCAAAGGTTTATTTTAAGTGGATCAATCAAAACAGAAGAGAGAAAAAACAACTCACTTTTACAAAGTGCTTTGGCATCAGAGGAACTAATCACACCGATGCAGTCTCTCAAACAGGAAAGGAGATGGTGTCTTTTTCTTTAAAATCTTGAGTAAACAGGTGAAGAAATTGCTGTGTTTGGTCTGTGAACTCTGACCACATTCCAAACCAAACCAGGTGAATTTTAGACGCCTCTGTCGTGTTCCAGGACCTGCCCCTCGGTCTGATGGATGACATCTATGAGTGGTGCAAGAATTTCTCCCTGCGCATTGATGAGGTGGAGGAGGTACGTGCTGGAAGCATGTCGGCTGTCTAAACGTGGGGGAGAGGTCGTGATGATTCCACTTTCTCCTGGACTGATCTTTTCCAGATGTTAACCAACAATCGCATTTGGAAGAATCGCACTGTGGGAATCGGAGTGGTCACTGCTGAGGAGGCCCTGAACTACGGTTTCAGGTCAGTCTGTGGGCGGAGCTTTATAACATGAACTCTAGAGCTGAACCTCTGACCTCTGTCCTGCTCTTCTGTCATCAGTGGAGTGATGCTGCGAGGGTCGGGAATCAAATGGGACCTGAGGAAGTCCCAGCCGTATGACAAGTATGATGAAGTTCAATTTGACGTTCCAATTGGAAGCAATGGAGACTGCTACGACAGGCGAGTGGGATTTTCTGTTGATGACCACATTTATAGTCCCTTTCTGTTGTCTAATAAGTGCATTTTTTTTTTTTTTTTTACTTGTCCTGTCCAACAGCTGAGCAATCAGATATGAGCTGAAAGCCTCTTGTGTTTGACAGATTTGAACTGTTTTAATCAGTGTTATCAATCTTTGGACACACCAGGTGTATATTTAGGGTTTGGGGGTGTTTTATTTTGTCATCTTGCTTTGCATGCAAAATCCAGTTGTGGTCTGGTTCCTCTGAGTACCTCAAAACCACATGACCTGAGCGCCTTTTGCAGCGGTTGCCCCAGCTGCTGCTCTGCTTAATCAGTCCATGCTTGCAGTCTCTGGTCTGTTTTTTAATGTTGAAGTCGAGTGAAGCTGAAGTTTTGCTTCTTTTCCTGTGTTTGTGCGACCCAGATATCTGTGTCGGGTGGAGGAGATGAGGCAGTCTCTGAGAATAATGCACGAAGCCCTCAACAAGATGCCAGAGGGGGAGATAAAGGTGGATGATGCCAAAGTGGCCCCCCCTAAGAGGTCTGAGATGAAGGTGAGCATCTGTCATCCTAAAGCTCAACGGCTGTGACTGATGAAGTTTGTCCTCATCTACGGTGACCCTGAAGTGTTCACCGCACCAATGCATTTACACATTAAATGTCACAACAACAATCAAAACAGCAAAACAAAAGTGCAAAAATTAAAAGAAAATCAAAATGAAACGTTTTGGAAAACAGGAGTGGTTTCCAAAAATCAAAATGAAAAGTCAAAAAACAGAACACCATGAGAAACCAGGAAAGGGCGGAACTGTGGGACCTCGACGGTGGGACTGATTTTTTCAAATACGTTTTCAGTGTCCAGGTACGAATAAAAGTTTTATTAGTGCTGAGCATAATGCCAAATAACTTTCAGCTAAAATTATGGACAAACGTCCTCATCCAATCAGTGATGTCCCATAGTACCTGCTTTTCCAGGTTTCTCATTTAAAACATTTCATTTTGATTTCTGGAAGTTACTTTTGTTTTCTGAAGTGTTTTTATTTGATTTTATTTTGGTTTCTAAAATGTGTTGTGTATTTGTTTTTCTTTTTGAAGGGTCGTTGTCATCTTTAAAATGGTTTTCCGTTGAGTGATTTGTTGGTGTAATTTGCCCTTCAGGGCCACCGTAGAATTCAGACATTTCATCCTCTTTCTCTGCTGGTCTTTCAGATGTCAATGGAGTCTCTCATCCACCACTTTAAACTGTACACAGAGGGCTACCAGGTCCCTCCGGGGGCCACGTACACGGCCGTGGAGGCCCCCAAAGTGAGGCCTTAAAAAAGCCCCTCAGAGTTTTTGTTTTATCTTTGATCTTGTGAATTTGTGTTGGCACATTATTGCTTTTGTGTGGCTGGATTTGTGTGTCTGCAGGGGGAGTTTGGAGTTTACTTGGTGTCTGACGGCTCCAGCAGACCCTATCGCTGCAAGATCAAAGCCCCTGGATTTGCTCACTTGGTGCGCGTTTAAAACTTCACAAGATACTCTAAAGTAAACGTGCAGCCCGTCAATAATTCAGCGGGGGCAAAGCCTTGCCTGTGAGGCTGCGTTTAGTTCATTAAAGGCAGTTTTGAAGCCGTTTTTGTAAGCGCACAGACGCTCCTCTGCCTCCTTCCTGTTGGCTCCCCTCCCCGCTCAGCTCACGGGCACAGACTTGCAGTTGCATGCAGTGAAATGGTTTTTCTGCGAATCGGACCTGAGGCCGTGCTCCGGATCTTTACGCTGCATGTTTTTGTCTTCCAGGCCAGTCTGGACAAAATGGCCAAAGGACACATGTTGGCAGATGTGGTGGCCATTATTGGTAAGGGGGGGGGGTGGAAGTGCTGAGGCGCTCATGACTTTGTTTTTTCTGTTTTGAACGCCGTGTTTTCATCTTTGCAGGCACTCAGGATATCGTGTTTGGCGAGGTTGACCGTTAGTGTCGCGCTGCTAATGAAGAAGGGATGTTTTCACACATCTCCAGACCAGCGCTTCCTGTTCTCTGTGTGAGGCTTTCAGCACACTCTTCTCACAGCCGCTGATGTACAATACAAACCCAATAAATATTTTATCTCTGCTAAGGTTTTGTTTCCTCTGACTGTTGCTTTGCTGAGGCGCTTCAGCTCTTCGTGTCCAAACCGGAGACATACAGTTTTTTTTTTTTTTTTAATGGCAGAAGATAAAACGCATCAGCGGTGCGTCTTCCCCCAGATTGTGTTTAAAAGAGGGAGTGGTCTCATGAGATCTGAGACGAGTGGACTTCGAGCTCAGACCACAACTTCCCCTCTGAGCTGTGAGGTATGCAACACCCGACCTCGGAGAACGCACAAGTTGCCGAACTTGCAATCGACTGAAAGAGCCCGTTACCTGAGCTGAGGCTGAACCGTCATGGCTGTGTGGGGCAGGAACCCGCTCCTGGGGGCCATTCCTCTGTGGATGTGCTTTGGGAGAGCTGGTGAGCTGGAACCGTTCCACTTTTTTTCTTAAGCGGCGCATCAGACTCCAGTGGATCTCAAATCTGTGTGAGGCTAGTGAGTTTCTGATGAGCTAGATTCAAACCTTCAACCTTAAAGCTGCATTTTGGCGAAGGGAACATCATCAGAGCTGAAAAGTTAGCTGACATTTGGCCTTTTCCGCCCAGTCTAGGCAGCAGAAAGTAGCCACCACATCACAGTTCCTGTGAAAAGAGAACTTAACCCTGATGGCTAATGTGCACAGCCACTTCTGCTGCTGCAGCTGGCACTAGAGAAATGATACCACTGACTTCAGCTTCTCTGAAACATCCTCAAAATGTCTTTCAATTTATTTTGTTCTTCAAACTTTTTATACAAAACCAGAAAGGTTAACTTCAATTTCTGTCTAAAAAAGCTTGTCCAAGTGGGCAATGACTACATTCATAAATGCTCAGGAGGTGAGTTAACAAAAACAGTTTGAACTTCTGTAAACTTCTTTAAACGTTTGTCACTTAAAAAAAGTCATATTTAAAGGGGTTAATTTAGCCTGAAAATATTTTCTACACGTAAAATAAAATCTCAAACATGAAAACCAATGTTTGCGTTTGTGTGGAAACCATAACGCTAAAGTTGTGACAGTTTCAATCTTTATTGAGTTTATCTTCTGTCAAGAAAGGTTGAAACTGTCAAGTTTTGAATTTTTTCTAAGTTCATTTACTCTTCCATGTTGTAGAATCAGAAAAGGTCAAATAAATGACCAATCTTTGATTTATCAGAAGCTGTGTAAAAATGTTTGAACGCTAGTCACCAGTCAGGCTTATTAAGTGCGTCACATTTGAGTTTTTATTCCAAACCACAGGCTGACCCATTTCTGCAGAATGAGGCAGATGCTGCAGACTGGCCTCTCCAGTAAAGTCCCTCTTCGAGCCCAGAGGTCTCCTTTTCCTCAGCGTTTAGTCATCCTGCTGCGTTGTTAGATGAGGAGGAGCAGAAACGTCAACAGTAGGAAGAAAGATTCTCTGTAGGAGTGAGCAAGCTGGATGTTGATTTTCCTTTAAGGTGATGCTGCAATAAGTCAATAAATATGCAGCGAGTCGGCGGTTTTCTTTAGATTGATACAGAAGCCAGAGGATGTACAAAAACTCTTTAAAGAGAACTTTAGGCCCAACGGCATTAATCCACGTTTAGCTTCTCTGGTAACGTTAAAAGAAAAACACGGCAAAAATATCCAGTAAAAGAGCGGCTGAAGTGACACGCAGTTTGATTAACCATCATGTGATTCAACATTTTAGAGAAGTGATTCACTTCCTTAAGCAAAGTGAAGAAAGTGGGAAGTAAAAAAAGAGTCACAACATTTTGACAGTTCTCTGAAATGCTGAAAAAGAATTCAAAAAGGTCTGAGCTGCTCGACATGTTTCCTGGAGGTGTCGTGTAAAGGAACATTCATGAGTTTTCACAGTTTAGACGCATTCCAGATGTTCAAACACACAGATCCAAAATGAATGTTTCTGTTAGTGAGAGGACGAGAACGTAACGGAACCAGAACTCACCTTTCCAAACAGACAATAATGATAATACAGAAATGTTTAACACTAAACCGACATGTCTTTGAAACTGTTCAACAGAAGCAAACTAATGATAAAGTGAGGAGGCAGTACTCAGAATTCAGCTCCTTGGATGTTCATCAGGACTTGTCTTTTAATGGAAGCTTTGTGGCTTTTTTCCTCTTCTATTAAGCCCACTTTGACTCTTCCTTTGGTGTGATCTGACTCGGACAGGTTTGGATTTGACCCTGAAAGTCTTGGAGGCTGTTCTTTGGTCTCTGGTTCCCATGTGTTTGTTCGCCTCGCCCTAAATGGTCATCTAGAGTCCAGACCCGTGAATCTGTGCGAAGCAGCTCCTGAAACAACTCTCTCCTTCTCTTTCTGGGGTTTCTCACTTTCCATTTTTTCAAAGTTGAATCTGTGAAACTCCAGAAGTGCTGATCAGTGATACAGGAAGCTCATGGTGATCTTGGATCAAGTGTACAGAAAGTTCATGTGGACATTAATGAGTAAAAGTGTGTGTGTTCTTCCTCCTGCAGCTCGGTACTATAAAATCGTCTTCTGTGAGAGAAAAAGAAAAACTTGCGTTTTAGAATCTCAAGATAGATTTTTATAAATTGAAAAATTGCACAAGAGTTATTTAAGGATCTAATGTCTGCTTTATAAGCATGAACATTTTGTGGTTGGTGACAGCTTCTTCGTTTATGTTTTTTTTTATTTAAATCGTTCATCCAGTAACCCATAAAGAAGGAAAAAATACATTTTTTGTTTCATTTTTCATTTTGAAATCAAATAATTATAATTAAAAAGTAATAATTTTTCCTTTATATATAAATACATAAAGCAAAAATTATAATAATTAATAATTATAATTAATTAATTAAAATAATTATAACTAAAATAATAAATAAAATGTTTTTCTTGTGAAGTCTGTTGTCAGATGTCACGACAACAAACTCTTTATCTTCTAATTTATTAGTTAAAAAAGTCTTTTGAAGGGTTTGAATTATCTGAAAATGTTTGTAGGAATAACATTTTTATTTCTTATTGTGAAATTATCATAACATGGGATTTATCCTTGATAAATAATGAAAAATATTTCACTTTATTTTATCGTGTAATTCTGCTTACATATTTGCTGGTCGGGAGGTTGCTGGTTTGACTCAGTTAACATGGTCAAAATGCTCCAATGTTAAACTGCTAGATACGGATAAAGACCCAGTCCAATCAAAACAGTGTTTTGATCGTGTTCTTGTAGCATTTTTCTCATGATGGAGGACATATATTAAAGAAGTTCAGATTATAACTGCATTCCTGAGTATTTCTTCATTCAAATTGTTGTGAATCAGAAGCAGACAGAAAACGCCGTTGGAAAAAGGGGTTTTTTGTTTAGTTGAAAATACGCTGGGGGGGCCACTGGACCCCCTCGCTGCTCCATTCAGATGCATCCACCGGCAGACCAACAGATCCATGAACGTCTTTGTTTTCCTTGTTTGAGCTGGAATCTGGATCAGAAATGGACGGCTGGATAGCTCTGATGCTTCTCACTATTTTGCTGCACTGCTAATGTTAGGATGGGGGTGTGTTGGCCTTAAAAGACCCCTGGCAATGATGAAAATCAATCAAAAGATGAACAGAGCGGGACTTCAAGAGTTCAGAGTCATGAACATGTGAGTGAGGGAAGGGGAATCAACCTAGCAACCCCATTGGTGGGAGTTTCCAGCTCCACTAACAGATACTGTGTAACATAAAACCCCCAGAAGGGCTTCAATTCATTTTAACAGCAATTTATGGTTGTCTATCCGATTCATAGTCGATATTAGTTCAATTTGAACGATCCGATTGGATACGATTCTCTGATCTAAAATGGATCCAGGACATCTTTATCCAAAACTTCAACCAGATCAATACCTGCTACTGAACAGTGAAGTTTTCCAGATTCTTGTGTTTCTTCAAGATAATCAAGTGTAAATAAATATGTGTACAAACAAACAAGTAAACAAGAATGAATGTCAAATCCATTCCCATTTGAGTTTGATGAAGTTCATTTCACTGTTGTTTTTCCACATCAGAATAATCCAAAGGAACATTATTAGAACATTGTAGCTCATTGTATGGTCACATGACTTTGGAAATTCAAAGTGTTTCCACACGTTGGACTGGAATGATGGTTGATCCGTTTCTGCTGCATCACATGGTTGTTGTCTGGTGTGATGGAACTTGGTATTTTATTTTTTAGTAAAAAAAAACTTCTGTATTTCCCAAAATCAGTTATCGATTAATTTCATTTTGAAAAGATTTTCCAGTGGTATAGATCAGAGCGATCAACAACTTGCCTGAAATAGATCGATCTGATTGGATCATAGGAATAGAAATCGATGACTCTAACATTGTTTTGGATGAATATTTGGATTATAGAGACATCTTTAACATTCTGTAGTCCTACCTTCAGGTTTCATAGAAACTCCGTGGAGCCCCTCATATTATATATTATATGTATGTATGTATATATATATATATATATATATATATA
>BSAI01000147.1:886536-917046 GCA_036245035.1 Adrianichthys oophorus
TATATATATATATATATATATATATATACTATACATAGTTTTTGTCTTTTCTGTTTTCCTACTTTTCACTTCCTTTTTGTTAAGTGTTTTCTTTTCTCTTCATTGTGAATTACATGTTCAGATGCTTTTCTGTTGATCTTTACATCACGTTTCCTGATAAAAATCAAGGAGAGGTAACACATATCGTCTGTGCATGATCACAAATAACTTTGGAAAATCAACATGAGCTCAAGGTTTAAAATCTAGAAAAACAGCAACAGAAAAGGAAACGAACAGAAAAACAAAATGTTCAGAAAACAGCAACAAATCCAAAAGTGAGACTGGGTCTCTTTTTTTCCTTTGAATTTTTTGGAGGTCAGAAGGTAAAATAAGACAAGACAAACGTCTTCAGGAAGTCAAAGCCGAATGTTTCATTGATGCATCGACCGCTGGTTGTTGCACATTCACCATCTCAGAATCATTTCCTTATAGGGCGGTTTGTAAATGACTTCGTCAAAGGTTTTGTCACTCAGACACATTGGCAGTGAGCGCAGTAAAGTCCTGTGGCAGAAAGAGTTTTACAGCCTCATTCTAAACCAAAATGTTCAAGAATGAAAGGAAGGCTTTAGGAAACGCACCAGTTTCAGATTCATGAGAACATCAGGAGATATTTAGAAATCATCTGAACACATCAGAAATCGCTACAAAACTGCTCCTTCAGCAGAAGGCCAAGAAAAGAATAAGAAGGATGTTAGAGAATTTGAATTGACCTTATTTCAGGGCCCGTTCAGAACCACAGCCACTTTTCTTTTTGACATCCATTTTCCAAGCACCGATGTTGCTGTCCTCCTGAAAGATGCTCCTCTTGTGTGTCCTCAGAAGCTCTGTCCGAGCCTCAGATCTGCTACTTGCTGGACGGCATCCTGTTCCTGTACGGCATCATCCTGACTGCCCTGTACTGCAGAATCAAGGTCTGTACGGCACATTTTCATGAACAAATCATGTAAGAACAGCTGACTGCTGCTGGATTCAGTTTACTGATTCTGCAGAGACAGAGAGAATCTAAATATAAAGGTATCGTACAGCTTTGATTCATCAGACATCGTTTTAAAAGAATTAAAATTAAAAGCATAGGATGTTCTCTTTTAAGCTCATATTTTGGCTGTAAACGTTTCATATACCTATAGAAGCAAATACACATCAAACCATTTCAGCTCCAAAGTTACCTTACTTAAGTATCTACTTGAAAGCAACAACATAAGTGTGTTTTTTTTTATCGCAAAACTGGAAATAAATTCAGGTGTCAAAGGGTTAAAAGTGTGCATGCACTTTGAGACCTTTAAAGGAAAGATGCTGGGTAAAATCTAAACATCTTTTTGTCTTTTCTTTTACTTTTTCAGATCATCAGCGCTAGAAAGGCTAAAGGACCCAAAGGCAGCCAGGTATCTACCAGAGTGTTGTGTTAAACTCATGAGAGTCAGAGTCTGCAGAGGAAATGATGTTAGTGGTCAAGTGCAACCTCAGTGGGCAAGCTGAGGCTTGAGAAATAAACTGAGCTGACATCAGTCCATGTTGTTAGCAGTTTCTTTGTGGCTTGCTGCAAAGCCGACAGACTCACCATGGCTCTTTGACATTAGGCTTTCAGCATTATCTTTCTTAGTGGGTTCCTGTTCCGTGTTTGTGTCTAACATTGTTTTTCCTGGTTTGTGCCATCAGAATGTGGAGGAGGGCATCTACACGGTAAGTCCATCCAGCAGCAATGCAGAGTGAGAATGAAAGCCGCCGCTGAAACTCTCCGTCTGTGTTCAGGGCCTGACTCCTCACGCCAGTGACACATATGAGACCATCGGCATGAAGAAATAATGCAACAGGAAGGAAGTCCACTTCTTTCTTCTGTATTTAATCACCACATTTACCACTCAGCTTTTAAAGACCATTTTCCTGGCACGCTGAATGTGCTGAAGAGGGACCGCAAAGACAAAGAGAATGTAGAGTCCTGCCTTTGTGTAACTTTTTTATGATAAACAGTCTTCTTTACAAACACCTGATGCGTTTGTGTGGATAGAACCCAACAGAATTCAGCACCAGAACAATTTGTTTCATTTATTTAGAATTTTAAAAACTTATTTAGAGCTTTGAAGCACAAACTCATGAATAACAGAATGCAAACAGGAAGATCCTATTGTTTCATTTATCACTCAAAGGAAGACAAACCATTTGGAAAATGGAAATATAGAACGAGTTCACGGAAACTGAAAAAGCAAACCGAATCATCATTTAATTCTCTGTAAATTCCTTCCTTCCTTCCTTCCTTCCTTCCTTCCTTTCGTCCTTCCTTCCTTCCTTCCTTCCTTCCGCCCTTCCGTCCTTCCGTCCTTCCTTCATTCCTTCCGATCATTAACATGAACACAAACCTATATGAAAGCATTTTTTTTGCCTCTTAGTCTGGTTTTATTGCTTTTTTTTTTAAACATAATTTGATTTGAAAGCTTTGGTTTTTTTTAACTTATTCCATAAATAAACTTTTCTCAGAAAGATCCAAGTTTTGTCCTAAATTTGCTTTTATTAAATGGTTTCTTCACCTTTACAGTCAGAGTTTTAGTTTTCTAATTTATTTTTTTGGTAACGATACAAATTCTTTGAATAATATGTTAATAAACAACATTTTGTAAGCTGGACTTTTTTATTAATGGTTTAATGGATTAATTTCATTTGAATATTTATTTGAACAGGGACAGAACACATTCATGAACATTTCTGTAAATGTACCAGTGTTAGCTGCAAAAGTCATTTTCAACTGTAGTCCCTGCCAACAGCAAACACCAAAAACACATAAAATCAACCATAACAATGACTATAACTCAAAATTCAGTAAGAGTTTGAAGGTTAAAATAAAGTAGTCTCTACACATTTGATAAAAAAATACACGTTGACTGATAAATTATTATAATGAAACAATTTCAGCAGTCAAAATGTGATACATCCAATACTGACATCCAGTTTTTACACTTTCAGATTCATGCGGTTGTTTGACATAGCCCCTTTTCAAGAGTGTCTGGGTTGTTGTTTGGATTTAAACCAAATTTTAAGGTGCTTTTTAAATGTATTAAAAGATGGACACTCTTAGAGTGAGGGCTTCACTGGTTCAGATGTTACAACTCTGTTAAGAGTTGTCCTAGTCCACACTGTCTAGTTTGAGATTTCATCTTGACATATTCCCTTAATAGAGCAGGTGCAAGTCCATTAAGGCTTTTTTTAATATTTTACATGAAAATCTGGCAGATAGACAGCCAGTGTAAAGACCTCAGAACTGGACTGATCTGGTTCTACTTTTTTTGGTTCCTGTGAGAACACGAGCAGCTGAGTTCTGAATAAGCTGTAGTTTCCTGATTGATTTTTTTGTTCTTCTTGTGAAAACACTGTTACAGTAGTCAGATCGACTAAAGATGAAAGCAGGAACTAGTATTTTCAGGTCCTGCTTGGACATCAGATCTTTAATCCTTGAAATATTTTTGAGATGATAGTAGGCTCACTTTGTGACTGCCTTACTGTGTTTATCAAAATGTAGGTCTGTGTCCATCATTACAGCCAAGTTTCTGGTCTGGTTGGTGTTAAGATGAGTAGATTGAAGTTCTCTGGCGACGTCCAACTGTTTCTCTTTAAAAGACCAAAAGGTACATCCTCAACTGTTTACACATTGTTACTCAAAATAACTTACAGTATATACATATCAAAAACATAGAATTTATAAGCATCTTATTTTTTACTTATTTACACCAGTACAGACATTAAATAACGGAGTCATTAGTTGTATTTTTTCAGTACGTAGTTCTTCTTTGACACATTTTTCGAATGTGATTGATCATTTAGTTTCAGGTGGTTTCATATGCAAACCCCTTGAATTGAAATACATCTTTCTTTCATTTTGTTCTGAATTTTGTTCGGAATTTTAGCAATGAGGAAATCTCATGACCATTTAGGTTGTAACTCGTTCTTTGTGTAAACTTTATTTATTCTATATGGCAGACAGTTTTCATGAGCTTTGTAATTTTAAAATACTTAGATTAACTAAGTCGTTAAATTGTAATTTTCCAAATGATTAATTGATTTTTGTAAATCAATACTTCCCCCAAACCTCAAAGCAGCATTTCAGACTTTACCACATAAAAACCTTTATTTAGTACTAATTGATTTTTTTCACATTTAATGGTGAGATAATCAGTGTTGTGTTATTTAAATTATAAGAAACGTCAAATTAAAAATGCATTATGGAGTGTGTGCTTTCTTTCTACTTAAAGTCCCACTCCCTTCATCTTTTGTAAAATTGGTCCAGTCTTCTTTTAATTAAAATGACGCTGTTTTTACCCAAAATAAAAAAAAAAGTCATTTTCTAGGACATAGTTTATGCAGAGCAGCAGGAGTTCATCAGAAATTCACTTCTGAATTGTAGGCAGGTAGTGAGCCTGCTTTCATTTCCCATCATCCTTTTAATTTTTACTCTCTCCCACTGGCCTACACCCCCTCACAACCCCACCTAACATTAGTGGTGCAACAAAGATGACACAGTTGGAGATATCCAGCCGTACAGTTTTGATCCAGATTCCAGCTCAGACGAAGAAAACAAAGACGTCCATGGAGGTACGTGTTTGTAAGTGAATGCATCAGAATGGAGCAGAACGGGGAGCTTGTTACTTGCTGTATTAACTTTATTATCACACCTTGTTTGTCAATTATTTGTCAAGGATAAATCCCATGTTATGATTATTTCACAATAAGAAAAAAAATGTTTTTCCTACAAACATATTCAGATAATTCAAACCCTTCAAAAGACTTCCTGTCATCATCAGAACGGATCTTCAAACATTTCAGTTTGCAGAGTATTGCCTCCTGCTCTCCACAGGGGGGCAGCAGATGGCAGATCCTGGAGAGTCCACAACAAAACGGAAATGCTTGGAAAGAAAGAGCAGGTCTTGTCTCAGGGTTAGAGCATGTGCAGCTTGAAAATTCCCAACTCACAGAGCCGTTTCAGTTTAGTTCAGACGAAGACAACTGATGTGGACAAATGCAAGCGTGAAAAAGAGGGGCAAACACTTTCAGAGTGTTTTGGAGCAGGACTTGTCCGGGTCCTGCTCAGGGAGGGCCGGTGTGAGGCTTTTCCTCAGAGGGAGGAGGCCCGCTGAGTTTCGATGTTATGATTCAGTAAAAGTGGTTGGAACAGGTTCCTTGGGCCTGCCTCTCCTCTAAACTGAGCAAGTAAAGGCGAGAAAATAACTGTCGCGTTGGCTTCACCAAACCGGAATGGCGACTTCTGTCACATGTGTGGGGTTGTCAAGCAGAGAGGGAGAGACTGAGCTCAAACAGGTGTAAACCAAACAGGTAGTAAGCAGGGCCTCCTTTCCCTCCAACTATGAGGGTAGAAATTCTTATAAAGTAGGATCAGCTCTTCATATTTCATCTCTAGGACTTCTGTTTGGAAACAGTTTTGTTTTGAACAAAGCAAACCTCTACCAGGGATGATCTGGCAGCACCAAGCATGAGAGCACCTCGTGCCACCTGCATTTCTGGACGGACGGATTACCTGGACTGATGAGCTTTGTCCCGGTGCTGAAATCATCCCTGCTTGTGTAAAAATTGGAGCAACTTCTGAGGAGGATGACCTCTCTGCAGAGCAGCCTCTTGCTGTGTCTCTGTGTCCTGCAGATCTTTGGTAAGGCTCGGTCCGTCCCTGGAACCTGCACTAACGTTGCTGTAATTTACAGTGAAAATGTTCTGCCATTCAAACAGTTGGGTTTTCTTCATTTGCTGAGCTCAGGTGGAAAACAGAGGTGGTGGTTTCTAATATTTCTGGAACAAACAAGTTGCTGTTGATGATTTGTGCTCCTGTTGGGCTGACAGGAACGGCTGTGTGTGCAGCTGAGGCCTTCATGCAAATGTGTGTCATAAACTGGCGGCTTCCATCAGGCGCTGCTCTGTTCTGCTGCAGAAAGCGTCTATTCATGACAAGCTTTGTTCAAACTGATGTTTATCAACATGTTTATGGGGCGACTGTGGTGCAGCGGTCGATCTTTGATCACAGGATCGCAGGTTCAAATCCCGCCCTGCCCGCCCATGTGTCAAAGTGTCCTGGGGCTCCTGGTGGTTATGGGATGGCGCCAGTGTTCGGCAGCGGGGGCCGCCACCAGTGTGTGTGTACATTGGTGAATGGAACTGTGAAGCACTTTGAGCCTTAAAACAAGGCAGAAAAGATCTATACCAGTATGAGCCACTTACCATGTTCACGTCACAGTGCAGGGATGCAGACGCCGTTCTTCATCTGAGAAGATTCCACAGCAGCCTTTAGGTTCAGGGTCACAGACTTACACACCTAGATGGAAAAAACACCTCACCTGTCTGCACAGCACACTCATTAGTTCTGAAAATGTGTGAATCACATTCCAGTCACTCACATTCAGATACCTTATTAGGCTTCAAACTGCTGGAGAGTCCAAGCTATGTCTGAAGGCTTCACTCAGCTTCGTCTGAAATCGGCTGTTTTTATTGTTCATACTAATGACAGACAAATTTCTGCTTTGAAAGTCTTATCTTTGACAATCAAAAACTTTATTTCAGTAAAGTTCTTTGTCTCAATATCAGCTGCAGGAAAAATGCCCTTTCATTATTTACCGGAGATGACAGTTTCACTTTTTTTTTTCAAATATCTTCTTTTAAAGTGCTCTAAACTCTTCGTACGGCCGTAGTGACCTGCACCCGTACAGGGGGTTGACCCGTATGGGTGCTGGGGGATTTGGGGTTGTCTGAAGAGGGTCATAGAGAGGAGCGGCTGCATCTTAAAGGGAGAGCAGGCGTGTCTTCTTGTTTCCTTGAGACTTCTATCACCACCTTAAAAAACATTATAAAAAGTCATTGATAAGGTCTAAGTACTGGCTCAAAGAACTGACCCGTAAAAATGCTACATGCACAGGGTGTGCACGTGAAACATAGGTGCCCATAGGACAACCATAGGATGCCGACTCTGATTGGAAAAAAGTAAAATCCAAACAAAAGATCTGTGTCTCACTTACTTCCCCTCACCTACCCTTACATGTTGAATAAGTGTTCACTACAACCGACACAAAGAAAAACATGCATGAACACTTTACTCTACAGGCTCACGGGTTGCTTACAATCTTAACATTATGTGTGGACCACCTGTGAGCCCCGTAGAGGTTTGCCCATTTTCCTACCCGTAAGAGCAACGGGGACTAAGACTTTACGAGAAGCAAAACTGTAAATGAGCTCCTCTTTGTTAAAAGTGATCAAATGAACAAGCTAAGAGCTGTCAATAGTAAAAATACTCCACCCATTCATCCATCCATCCATCTTCCAAACCTGCTACATTCCTTTTGGGCTCATGGGGTTTTGGGAGTCTATTCCTGCTACTGTTGGGTGAAGGCGGGGTACATCCTGAGCGGTTTGACGGTCCATCAAAGAGTCACACAGAGACATACAACCACACATAGAATCATCATCGATGACCCCTAAAGCACGCTGTTGGAAAACCCACACATGCACGAGAAGAACATGCACACTCCTCATGGAAAAGATCCAACCAGAACAAAAAAAACTACATTATGGACATAAGTTGAATTTTTTCAATGAAAACTTAAAGCTGACTGGTTGCTTTAACATTCCAGGGTGTGACATGTCAGGTAAATTATTGGCAGCTGCTTTGCTTTTGTTGGTGTGAAAATGTGTACAAAGGCGGTTCTGCTGCGACAACTTGAAAATGATCGATAAACTGCAGCTTGATGTGGAGAGCAGTAATCTGATAGCAGTGATGAGCAGCTCTGTGTGTCAGGGCGTCCACAAGCCTTCAGTTCAAACTGATGTGTGCTGTCAGAGAGCAGCCGTATGGAAAAACAAACGGAGAGACAAACAACATACAGTCAACAGAGGAGCTGATCAGTTTCTGGTGTTGGTGTTCTGCAGCCACAAAGCTTCAGTGCGGTGAAGCTGGAAAAACCCTCTGTGTGTGTGTGTGGTTTATTTGGCCTGTTTGTTTTCTGAGGCCCCTCTGACTGTCTGTTTTGTCCAGACATGGTGTCAAACTCTTTTACACTTGATTTAAGAGCCAATCTTGAGCAACTAGTTGAGCGGCATATCTCGTCTTGTGCTCAATTCCAGTCATAAACTTCTTGTTTTCCTCCTTTGAGTGTTTTTCTGCTCTTTTTTGTGGTTCTTGTCCAAAACAAGATCGTTCTTTTGAAGTCACGTATCTTATTGCAATTTTTTTCTTAACAACTTGCAATTAGCAACATTTACCTTTCAGTGCGTCTCTGGATTTTCAGGAAAATTTAAAAATCTAAAGCTTTAAAGTCAGCTTTGAAAGTGAGATGATAGACTTATTGGGCATGTGATGAAGCACGCCTTCTTAAATGTGTGTTTAGCCCACAGTATTCACATTGGACAAGCGCTGAGGGTCTTCTTCTTTTTCTACTGTTTCCTAGCACATATCTGCCACCTACAGTTGGAAGAAGCTTGGTGCAAAATGTTGACGCTGTGCAAATGTGTTGAATCTTTTTCTTTCATAGCTCTATTGTGAGAAGTGTGGCTTACCATTTCCCCCAAATGGAGTGGAGCCAAAACAACCAAACAATAAAAGCTAATTTGAAGCTGGAACAGGCATATAACAAAAAAAAAAGAAATCTTTATCAATGGAATTGTGATTTTAAAAGGCCAATACACAAACACACACACGACACCAACACCCTTAGACCATAGTTGCACCCAAGCTCAGAGGGTTAATCACACCAGAGCTTGCAAATCACCCTCTTGCAGTGCGAGCATGCATCTCAGACTCAACACAAAGAGTCTTAATGCCCGCTGGCCACGCCCACATCATACATCAGCAGTGGCAGATGTCCTTCCATTATCCAGGCTGTGGTAGAGTCTGTTGGTAAACGGGAAGAGAAGAGGCAGAATGAAGGTGTTTCCCAATGTCCAGTTGCGCCACGTCGCATTGATGATTGTAGATAAACGGCGATCAGCTATAACAGCGCAACCACCCAGCTTCACGGCTGCAAAAGGGCAGCATCAGAAACCGTGGCAAAATCCATGCCCAAAACACAGTGCCAAACAGCAACACCAAAGATCGAGCAAAACAGTGGCTCCTGTGCATGCAGCTTAGGAGGACAACTCAAGCTGTATGGACAGAGTGGCCCTGCTCAGGTTAGGGCCAAAAGACACCGAGCTGACCAGCTTCTGAGGCTGCACACAGCAAAAACATCCTCACGCTGAGCAGCGTTTAAGGCTGGACTCAGCTAACACAGCCACCATGCTGAGCAGCCTAAGGCTGATTCTCACACCCTCTGCAGGTGAACAGCTGGTGCACGCAGGTGAGCCCAGTTTACTGAGGGGCACTCCACCTGTCACATACGACAGACTCTGTGTCATATAATTTTAACCAGGTACAAACCGCAGTTATTAATTTTTCCTTCATGCTCATTTCCAAACGATTGGGAGTTGGGTTTAGCTTTTGAAGCACGTTTAATGGCTGCATGTTTTGTATGTATGTAGAGCCCAAAAATGTGTGTGAACGAGAGAGTTTTGAATTTATGTGTACATAATAGATGTGCATTTATATGGACTTTTCAGTGAAAGTGCACGGTGGCTTGAACGTGTGTTGCAGAGGCCGGAGTGAGTGTTGCATCAGAGTCCAGACTTAAACTTAACACACTTGAAATTCAACTCAGGACTCAATCTCAGTTACTATAGAGACAATCTGTTGTGAAAAAACATTCATTGCAAATATAAGTTGTAAGAATGAAAGACTTAAGACTCGATTTGTAAATTAAGCCAAAGATGTGACTCAGACTTGCATCTGTGGCAGATTGGACACACAGTGACCTCTGCTGTCTGTCTGTGCTGCACTTTTTTTTGTCTTTTCCCTTTAGCTCAGCCTTACAGAAGAAGCTGCAGAAAATCTGCACAAAGTCTGCAGTTTGTCCTCGTCCCTGATTCACTCAGTGTGCAGGCAGCCATAGAGCAGGGTGTGCAGTGGTTGACAGCCTGTAAGCTCTGAATCCCTGTGTTTTTTGGTAACAGAGTCCCACCAAACTTTTGTGGATCTTCCTCCAAACAAGTCCGTCCAGTCGCTGGCAGAGAAGGAGACCATCCTGCCCTGTGTGTTCAAGCCGGGCCAGGGCAACAGCGTGGTGCAAGTCACCTGGTTGAAGAAGACGACTAATCTGCAACCAGAAAACATCATCACGGCACACAAAACCGATGGACAAACAGGTTGAGTACACCAGCACTTTCTCATGAAATCTTCCTGAATCAATTCACCACAGAAATTCTGTCAATGCTTTTATTGAAATTATTTCTTGCTCTTCTTCTGATTATTTGTTCCTTTCAAGAGAACAAGAATCTATTCACATATTCAATACATCTTCATGACTAGATTTCCAAGATGATGTCAATTACAAACCACTTGTTCTTGTTTTTAAAAGTCTGTTTGAGAGTTGCAATATATGAGTCCTGTGTTAGTTTAAAGTCACTTTAATCAAAGAAGATAACACTGAAATGTGACAAACGCACTGCAGAGCATTTGACATTTAGAAGAGTGGTATGATTATGAGTCTGAGCTCTCCAGGCTGCTTTACTTCTGTCGGTTCTGGACTACAAGAACCAGAATGTTTTCACAGTTCTTTCTTATTGCACCTTTGAGCAAAATTTACACCTCTGCCACAAACTCAATTTGCACAAACCATACATCACTGCTCATGGCTTTATTACGACTCATCTTTATAAAAGTGAGGATAGGATGACAGTGCAAGAGCAATGACATTATCTGTGAATAACTTTGTTGTATTTGTTATATCTGACATGAGTGAATTTCAACTCCAAACCTAAAGTCGGATTTTTGTATTTTGTCTTGGCTTTTGCCACCGTTCACCTTTTGGATCTGTGATGGTTGAAACACAAAACTGTCATGCACTTATAGAGCAGAAGAGAAGCAACTTCTGCTTTCATGAGGGGCGCGAGTAAAGGACTGACCCTCAGCTTCACTCAGTCTAGTTCAGAAAAATGAACACGTGGACAAAACAGTTATTCTATCTGAAAATGACAAAACAAAGATAGAAAGGAGAACCTGCGGCCTTTCTGCCTCCAAAAGACTAAAACAAGAAAAGCCAGCAAAAAGTGGAGAGTTCCTGTAATGCTTTTTTGTTTCGCGCTATTTTAATTACACGTTCACATTTCAATGCTTAAACAGTACTTTTAAAGCTCTAATCAAATTAAAAAGTATTAAGAGAATGAAAATTCTGTTATTTTCTGATGGTTTTGGGGGAAGTAATAGAAGTGCAGTGAAGACTGCATCAAGTAACATGAGACTGAGTGTGAAACGCAGATTCTAGTTTGTAGCTCTCTGCTAAACACAACTGAGGTTCTTCACACATTTCTCTGTCCTCTACATTCAGTTTTAACAAAAAGGGATCACCGGGTTCTCTTCAAAAGCAAGGATCCCCTCCAGAACTCGTCCCTCGCCATCTTGATCACAGACATCACTGATGAAGGGATCTACATCTGCCGCATCTCCTCCTACCCGGATGGAAACTTTGACACAGAGATTTCTCTGAAAGTGTGGAGTGAGTTCATTTTTATGCTGTATTTATATTTTTGTGCAGAGTAACATGTGAGGATTGTAGAGGTGGAACT
The DNA here is from genome assembly GCA_036245035.1 of Adrianichthys oophorus. NCBI lineage: Eukaryota > Metazoa > Chordata > Actinopteri > Beloniformes > Adrianichthyidae > Adrianichthys > Adrianichthys oophorus. Next base: position 898,210 of record BSAI01000147.1, read on the forward strand.
TTTGGAGCTGTCTTAGAAGGTATTTGATTCACAAGAGAAATTAAAGATCATTTAAAAAATGTTTTAATTAAAGTCCCACTCCAATCATCTTCTGGACAAGTCTTCCCAGTGGTCTTTTACTTATGACGATGACATTTTAGACAAAATCAAAAAGCTATGGTTTTCTTGAACATTATTACACTATTTGTTTGCAAGTGGATGCATCAGAATGGAGCAGAGCGGGGAGCTTGTGGCCTGGGATTGGAGTTTGTTCGTCACAACTACAAGCTTTTTCAAACAACCTTTTTTTTGTCTGTTCCTGATTCACAACAAAATGAATAAAGAGAAACTCAGAAAGGAACTTTTGAGCTTCATTTTCTTAATACATGTCCTCCATCATGAGAAAAACGCCACAAGAACATGATAAAAAAACCCAAAAACATCATTTTCATTGGAGTGGGCCTTTAACTCATAAGTCATTTCCCTTTTTATAATGTTGTCTTGAAGTTGATTCATGCCATGTGGACTTAAAATCTTCCTTGAATCGTTTTACAACTTGTGCAGCATTTCAAAGAGGAAATCAAAGATGACACAGCTCCAAGACAACACCAAAAGTAACAACCTACACCAACATTTGATTTTTCTTTAAATTTTGTGTTTCCATCCATGATTGTTTTTAGACAGAACCCATTAAAAAAACGATTCTGTTTTCATCTGAATCTGATGAAATGTGTGTTAGCGTGTTGATAATATTTGTTCTCTTTGTACTCTTACATTTCCTGTGTAACATTGGGAAATCTGCTTGATGTTTTCCTAAAAGAAACACATAAATGCTGATTCAGAGGTTTGAAGTCTCAGTAAACCAAAAGAAAATTGCTGTTTTCCAGAAAATATTTCCGTTTTCACATCTATTGATGAGCAGACCACACTTGGTCCTTGTGGTCAGATCCATGTCAGCTGCACTAAGGGTCCATGTCTAAGAGCTTCATTTTATTTTATATTTGGGATCAAAAGTTCACTGGAATGTGAACGTGACATGTCACATGATCAACTCTAGAAGTATTTTATTGGGCGTGTTCCAATCACTAAGTCTTAGCCTTGCCCATTTTCCCATTGTCAGAAAGGAAGGGTTTGATGACAAACCAATGGGTCAGCAGATCCTTTCTTTAGTACCTTGACAACGACTTAGGGCAGAACTGCATGTTTCCAATCTAAATTTAGCAAAAAAACAAAAACAATGAGACAAAATGAGCTTGAAATATCAGTGAATGGCTTTTGTGTAAGCTGTCTGAATCTCAAATCATCTACAATTCCCTCCAGCCATTCCCATTACCTCCCTTGAGCCCGTCATTCTGTTGGAGGGTCAAGCTCTCCAGAAGGTTGCCTCATGTCGCTCCTCTGGACACCCAGCTCCTCGACTCTCCTGGGACACCGAGCTGCCGGGGAAGTCGGACAATCGCACCTTCAGTAGCGGAGTGGTCTCCAGTCAATACTACCTTCATCCACTGAGGAGCATGGACGGGAAGAAGCTGGACTGTCTCGTGTGGCATCCGGCCTTCTCAACCCCACAAAGGAAAAAAAACAACCTGGTGGTGCACTGTGAGTATTCCTCTAAAAGATCTGGAAAGAACAGACAGACAGCAGGTTTTGCAGTCTCTTCTAAATTCTTATGAAGTTCAACTATAATTTCTTCTAAACCGTACCTGTCCTTCGTTCGTTAAAGAGAGCTCTTTTTTTCTGTTCCAGTCGCTCCACATGCTGAGGTGAAAGGGTACAACGATTCCTGGTTTATTGGAATGAAAAATGTTGCCCTGAATTGTGTGAGTGGGGGGAACCCTAAACCCCAAAATTTCACCTGGACCAGGTACAAACTCTCTCACCTCTATCTCTTAATGAGGAATTTCCATTTGACTGCTCGTCTGCCTTTTTCTATCCTAAAAAAACCCCTGATGTTTGCGGATTGAATGTTGAGCTTTTCTTTCTGAACACCATGATACTGTTGCTGACATTTAAAATTTCAGATTTACAATGCATAAATGACACGGAGGATGTTGAGAGCTCAGCTTTATTCATTTTGAAGAGCTGCACCAAAGAGTCAGTAATCAAGTCTCTGTGTTTGGGTTCATGAGATCACTCAGAGACTCTCCCAGTGCGGTGAGCTTCACCGTCTACTGCAGGAGCTGCCTCTGATTTCTGTTCCGCATTATAATCAACTTATTTATTATGGTCTCCATTCAAAAAAGAAAAACATTAGAAAGTTAAGGCAAACGATCAGATTCTCCTCCATGTGGATCTAAAGGTCGATTTATACTTTAATCACTGGCGTCGCAGTGGTCTCACGGCCATGGGAGCGGAATCACCTCAGTCAAGGCAGAATGTGACGCCTGCTGGTGACGTCTCCCGCGACTGGAATTTTACGCCCGGAGTGCAATCGCAGGCAAATCGCATGATTTAACTTGAATTTATTTCAGCCATTTGAGCACGCAACTACGGAGGAAGCTGTCCAGAAAAATGTCTTTTTATCACAGAAAATGATGAAAACTTACTGCAGAAGTTAAAGGAAACACTGAACTTCACACACAGAGAAACAGAGAGAGCGGACAACTAGATAGAAAATAGAGGAATGATATGGCTGAGTTTTCATATCTTGCAGCCCCCCAGAATGCAATTCGCCCCATTTTAATTTTCTTTTATTTTTCGCCTTTGTATTGCCTGTTTGGTGGATGAACACACCACTTCCTCCTCTGCCTTTCATGTACCTGCATGTTCACAGAAAGATTAGAAAGGTGTTCCTTGCACTTTAAAAACAAACGCTGGAGACGATCGCATCGCCTGAAAAGTATAAACATCACTCAGAAGTTCATCACTGTTCCCACGGACAGTCGCAACCAAAACCAGCCAACGTTAGTATGAACTAGAAAACGCCATTCTGGATACGATTAATGCAATGACTGATCGCTCAGAGAGAAAATGAGAGCCTGCAAAACCAAAGTAACAAAGTAACAAGGGTTTCTATAGTCCAGTAATAGTAATTCATTACCGAAATTTGAACTGTAATTCGTGACAATGTAATTAAATTAAAGTGTAATTAAATGTAATTCAATTCAGGAGTGAATGTACCCGTCATTTGTTTCACTTCACAACAGTTTGTGACAAAACAATGGGCCTGACAACACACGCCAACAGATTTCAATATAGTGGAAACTGATTTTAGGTCAACATAAAGTTATGAGGAAGTGCAGGAGCCTGTTATGACATAATACATCAGACACCAGTGGGATAAGCTGCTTTTCTTCTTCATGTTTTTTTTTTTTTCCGTCACGGCCAGAGCTGGTATTGACCAATACCACCTGCAAATGAGCAACCGGACTTGTACACTTCTAGTCTTCAGTGTTGGGCTTGCAATGTGGAATAGCAAAACAAACTGTGCAAAGGTGTGAAACTAGTCTGCCTTCCTTCACTGAGTCTGAGAGGCTACCCTAACCTGAAAGCAGTCAGAATCACCCCAAGGTTCATTTGCAATAACCCAAGAGGCTTTTTTGTTTGTCATGTCCACACCAGAGCCAAGGTGAGCTTTCTGCAGAAACCTGCAGCACAATGCAGACTGGACGAAACAAACTCTGGTCTGAACCTATCAGGAGTCAACGCTCTGTCTCCCCCTCTGGTCACCGGTGGGAGCCATCCCAGAGTACTGACTGCATTCAATCTCCCATCAACCCCAGCACATGGTGTCTGGATGCCGCCCACCTAACTCTGGTCTGCTAATCAGCCACAGGACTCTTAAACTCAGAGACACGCTCAGTGCGAAGTATTGTTTGTACCATTCAGTCTGCACACTGTTCTGATCTGATCTGATCACATCACCTCTTTACCCGACCCTGCTTCATATGTGACTCCGCCTCTTTGCCGCCTGTCCTGACCTTTGCCTGGACTCTGATCCTGATTTAGCTTTGTGGACTTTTAGCTGAGCTTTGCTCCTGTCTGCCTGTCAGAGTCAATAAAACCTGCTGCACGTGGAACCAGCCGTCTGCTTGTTTGTGATAGAACCCTCCTGATTGGTTGGTGCTTCCCTGGTTGTGACAGAAATGTTTGGATGAACTTCAGAATTACAGGCAGAATTGCCGCTATGTAAACAGAAATGTCAGCGAAGAAAAACAAACCAGGAAACAAAAGAAGCTGTGCTATTCGTTTATTTTCATACTTAATCTATAGAGCAGATCTTAATTGTTTTTGCACAACAGGGCAGCCAAGCTTGTATTTTTAAAAAGTGACTCAGGTTTCCTTTTTTATCACAGGAAATCTAGTTTTCTTTTACAAAGTGAATCTTACATTGCACTTTGTATGAAGTACTTGTTTCTAAGATAATGTTTTAGCATAAACAGTGCTCGTCGTGCCTTTTCTGGTTTCAGAAACACTTTTGTTCCATAATCATCTGAAAAACACATGAAAATATGTTATTAAAGGAAGCAAATTTCTGTAGACCATCTAACAAAACATCCTACAGTACTCTCCTTTTTTCCTTTCAGCTTTTCCCTTCAGGGGTTGCCACAGTGAATGCATTCTCTGCTCTAACACCAGTTACCTTCATGTCTTCATTCCCTGCATCCATAAACATCCTCTGTGGTCTTCCTCTAGACCATGACCTTCCTGCGGATAACCTTCAATCCTCTCTTTTCCAGATCAAACCTCCACCTCTCTAGCTTCTCCTCCACCTGTTCTCTGCTCTCACTACAAATCACAGTATCATCTGCAAACATCATAGTCCATGGTGATTCCTGTCTAACCTCATCTGTCAGTCTGTCCATCACCATTGCAAACAGGAAGGGGCTCAGAGCTGATCCCTGATGTAATCCCACCTCCACCTTGAACTCCTCTGTCACCCCTACAGCACACCTCACCACTGTCTTCCAGCCCTCATCCATGTCCTGCTCTAACATACTTCTGTCACTCCAGACTTCCTCATACAATACCACAGTTCCTCTTTGTCATAAACTTTCTCCAGATCTACAAAGACAGTATAGCTCTCTCTGAGATTCTCTGTCCTTCTCTATCAACATCCTCAAAGCAAAGATTACATCTGTAGAGTTCTTTCTTGGTATGAAACCAAACTGCTGCTCACAAATGTTCACTTCTGCTCTTCGTCCAGCTTCAACTACTCTTTCCATACCTTCATTGTCTGGCTCATCAGCTTTATTCCTCTGTAGTTGCTACAACTCCGCATATCTACCTTATTCTTAAAAATGAAACCATTACACTTCTCCTCCATTCCTCAGGCGTCTTCTGTTGAACCCGTTGAACAACAAAGTAAAAAACTCTTCTGCCGTCTCTCCTAGACACTTCCGTACCTAACTACTTTTCTAGGTTTGCGTCAACGTTTATATTTGAAATCAGATTGGAATATTCACCCGGACCATTTAAAATGCAGAAACATGTTAGTTTTTTTACGGATGTTTATCAGCATCTTTGTTTCTTGGAGTAATCCTGTAGACATTAAAGTCTTTAGAGTTCTGCAGATCTTACTGTTGACGTCTTTGTGCGCACACATTACATTGCTGGGATATTTGAGCTAACACTTTACAAATTAAAACTTTTCAGAAAATAAAAATGAAGAGAAAATGTTCTCTCTGGCCTTTTTTTGTTGTTTAAAAGCCACATATTGTCGTATAAAATTGACCTAGTATAACATTGTGATCAATTGTGATTAATCACAATCCAAAAGTGTGATTAATCTGATTTTTTTTTTAAATTGATCTCTACTTTTCCCTCTTCATCCTCTTCAATGCCCCCCACACGTCACCCTTACTAATCTCTGTTACTTCCTTCTCTACAACAGTCACCTCTTCTATTCATTCTTCTCTCTCATTTTCTTCATTCATCAACTCTTCAAAGTTTTCTTTCCATCTTGCCATTACACTTCTGACACCTGTCAATACATTACCATCCCTATCCTTAACCCCCCTAACCTGCTGCATGTCCTCCTCATCTCGGTCTCTCTGCCTTGCTAATCTGTATAGGTCAGTCTCTCCCTCTTTACCAACAAGTTATCATAAGCCCCTGGTTTGGCCTTTGACATCTCTACTTTCACCTTATGCTGCATCTATCATTTTGAAATAAAGTGTGCATGTGTGATATAGTGAAATAAGTAAAGAGACTTTTTGTGACGAAAAAAAATATTATTTTTTTCAACAAAACATGAAACTGTGTATTTAGTAAAACAATGAGTTTTATCTAAGAAAATTCTAGAAGTCGGGATACATTTAGAAAGCCATGTCCTTGAATAATTTGATTTACTTTATGTCTGTAGGAAATATTATAATTAGCATCTTTTTAATTTTTTTTATTTCTCAGAACAATTTCAGATCACATGCCACTCAAGAGACAATAAGAAATTTATTTCTTAGAAAAAAGAATTATTTTCATTAAAAAAACAACTGAATTCTACTTTAAAAAAACAGCATCTTTTATCTGTAAAAGCAGATTTTTTTCTAATGAAAACATTATTTTAAGTAAACACAGATGTTTACCTCATTAACCAGGCTTTTAAACATGTTCTCATGTAAAAATACATTTATTTCTTTTATGCTTCCAATTTTATGTATTTATAGTTTTAAAATAACACCTAAAACGTGGCACTTCTAAGCTTTCACAGAACCAACCTCCATTTTGTGTACATTTTTTGACACAATACATCCCATGTCTTTTTTAAGGTACATTTTTTACTTTTAGGGGAATAGTGTCTTACAGTTGTTACATTACAAACAGGACAATTATTTTACTTTATTCCAGATCCTGCAGTAAACTAATATAAAGGCTGTAAAAATAAATACAAGTAATTCACAGGTCTGGATTTTGCCCCAGGTGTGATCATTGACTGTATCTGAGAACTGGACTGAGTGAATGTGATGCCACCAATAGAAAATAGCTTGGTTCTGACTCCAAGCAACTGAAGTCCATTCAGTTGACATTGTTGTTGGCGAAACGGATGCAGCCATGTTGAAACAAGAGATCGTCAGTAAGCAGTGCATTGGTTCAAGTTGATCTGAGCCAGCGTTTCTATGGCAACCACTTTCACCAATCAGGAGTGAGCTTGTTGGAAGTCCACCTTCCACTTGAAAATGGCCTAAATGTCAATCAGACGTTTTAAATGTTTTTATAAAAACGATCATTATCCGGTTCTTAACTTGTGAAATGTAATTTATATTTTACCAGCACAAAGGCAGATCATTTAAACTTCCAGTTTGGAACGCTGAGGGGGAGGGGTCTGGTTCAGATTCTGAGCTTTATTTTGGTTTTTCCGTTTTGTTCTTGGTTTTGGTCATGTTTTGAGATGTTCCTCTATCAGTCAGTCCAGGTTCATGTTGATCATGCACAGCTGTTTCCATTTCTGTCCATCAGTCTATTGAAGTTTCTGGGTTTCCGGCCATCTGCTCTCCTTTGGTTTGTCACTACTCTGTTTCTCCATGGTTTTGGTCAGGTTTCAGTTTACTTATCAAATGTTGTTAGCCTGGTCTCCTGCATTTTGGGTCCTTCACCTCCACTCCCTGACATGTCTTCTTCTGAAATCATCATTTGTGAACTTCAGTCATTTTCTTTGCTGTGTCTTCTCAGGGTTTACTGCAACTAAAAGAAGTGTCCCTTAAAACACCAAAGGGATGATTTGTCAGGTGATGAAGAGGAACTGATAGTTATCCAACAATAAATGTGAATTAAATAAAAACCATCAGAGTACAACCAATGACTTATTGAAAAGTGATCATTTAAGTTAAATTAAAACCTTAGATATGTTTGAGTTTTCTAAATTTTCTTTGTAAAATAGCAGAACTGTCCCACATGACGACTTTTAGAAGTTTAAAGTTAGTTTGAAGATATAGAAATATCTTTATGGAAGAATAAATAACCAGTCTGTTGCTTTGTTTTTGTCAAACTTATGATGATGATGGTATTAGTTGTGATTAATCATAATGGAAACACTCCCTAGGAAATACATTTGTGAGTAATGTTTACTGGTTACTCTTTGACTTCATGCTGAAGCAACAAGTCGGCTTTCGGAATCTGCGGTTACTAATGTTTTTACTCACACCTGTGAGCAGGCGGTGGCGTGCGCTGCAGCAGCCGTGGGTAAACCTGTTGTCAATAGAAGATGAAGTAATAGCTGATGTCACAGTGTCATGTTGTGGCTTGTGCCCAGAACAGAAAGATGAAGCCGTTTCACCAGAAGAGAGCAGGAAGCAGGGAAGGGTGAAAGCAAAGCAAGTCAAAGGGGGTTAAGAAGGCAGAGGAAGAGTAAATGTAGCATATGGACAAACACATGAAAGATAACTACTGAGATCTGACAGATACATATGTAAAAACAGCAGTTCCTCTTTCCTGATTGCAAAAGGGAACACTCATTTGAATGAGTGTGTTGTGTTTGTGGAGCTTTGGTGACTGGGAAACTGCAGGAAGAACATGTGAGACACGTCTCATTATTCACTTCAGACCTGTGATGCACGGTCAAGAATGTGCTAAACAAGCATTATTGAATGAAATTTTTAGCATACGGTGTTCACACTGGACTGTCGCCACCTGTTACTAGCACATGTACTCACAGTTGGAGGAGGCTTGGTGTGAAATGCTGAAGTGGTACAAAGCCTGTGAATGTTGCTGCAGGCTTTTTTCTTTCACAGCTCTATTTCGATATATGAAAGACTTTGTGTCATTGAATTCCAGCCAGCTACAAGCTGCTAAAATGGAGTTTCCTCCGTGATCAATTTTCAAACGGTTGGCACTTTGTGTTTTGTAGAGGTTGCTACACATATGTCACTGTCCACTGTCCAAATCGGAGTTCCAAATTGGTCAAAGTTTAACTGGTTTAACTTTTGACATACTTTCAATGGCCACACGTTTTTGACACTCTATTTTTCTGTACCATCCTGCTTTTGTCAGTCAGTGTTTAAAACATTTACCAGTTTGATTCTTTCTACCAGCTGTAATTGTTTTTATTTTACTTATTTGTGTTTCATCGCTGTGAACAATAATACAGCACAAAATAACACAGATAAAAGTTTGTATTTAAAATGACGTGGATTTAGTATTCTTTTACTTTTGTCTTTATAGACCATGTTTTTATATTCAATTGAGTATCACAACAAATAACAATTCTAAATAAAAGAATGTTTAGTGAGGAGTTGCAGAAAATCCTCTTTAGCTGAGAAAAGTTCAGCAAAGACATTTTTCATTCCCTCCCTCTGCAAAGTTAATTAAAAAATAATTCATTTGAATCTTTGCTGTGAACATTGTTAAGCAATTGTTGCATTTATTTCTCTGACTGCAGAATTGGTGGACAGCTGCCTGGAGGTGTGAAGTCCCATCCTGATGGAAGACTTGAGTTTGTGGAGCCCCTAACCTCCGCGGATGGAGGCACTTACCAGTGTGTGGTTGAAAACCTAGTGGGGGGAGCAATGGCCCAGGTGGAAATTAGCTTGAAAGGTAAAGTTTTTTTATTTTTACATTTACTGTTTTTCGGACTCACTTCGTACTATAAATCGTAAGAACAAAACAAAAAAAAAAGCATAGAAGAAAATGATACCGTATTTCTTCTAATAGTAGCCCCAGCATTTATTTCAAAAATGTACCAGCCGACCTGGCGTTTATTGGAGACAGGCGTCTCCTGGTGACCTGCGTTTATTCCATCACAGACAGAATAGTGATGGTTAATGGGTTTATTCTGCTGTGAAATTCCGTCACAAAAGGCAGACAACAGCAGATGAGCATTTCAGGATTTATTGTAATCTGTTCCGATTAGAACTGGCTGTGAACATTTCTATTTGAAGCATCATCAACCTCCGTATCAATCATTCCAGTTGTGGCTCACTGTATGCATCGACTTAGCAAATCTCTGTGTACTATTCCTGGTATTGTCTAACTGTTTATGTCTTACATGGCCGATGTTATTCATAAATAATGATGGAAAATCACGTTGGCCACAATGACGCATTGCTGCTTTGCCCGCACGTATTTTAAGTGCATCCGAGGCTGGATTTTGTTTTTGGCTGCACGTATTTAAACGTATCCTTTAAGGTAAAGTCCCATTAGCTGTTACGCACATAGGTGTGTAAAATGTGTTCTCCGTATCCCCTGGTGGAGCGGGGAGCTGCAGACATCCAAAAGGGCAAAGTTGCCTTCCTGAAACACCAAACACCCACACATCCTGACTGCTGTTCCTCTGTCCGCCATTTTATCCGTCATTTTTTCTGAGTCATTTGTCATTTGTAAGATAGTCACAAGTCCCTCTGAGTTATTATCAAAGCTGTGAGTTGTATCATTTTAAGAATTTACTGTTTTATATGCAGATGTCATTTTCATACATCCATCTCTTGCTGCAGATCCTCCTCCTCTGGGTGATAAATCACTGATGCTCATTGTGGGCGTGGTTTCTGGACTCCTGATCTTGATGGTCATCATTGTCATCACTGTCACATGCCACCAAAGGCACAAGAACAAGAAACTCGAGAAGGAGCTTCGTAGGAAGATGTAAGAAATATTTTAAACAAAATTAAGATGAGATCAAATTTGATGGAAGTTAAACTAATCTTCACAGGGCAGATTAAACTACACAGATTACGTAGGAATAAAAATAAATAATAAGTTCCTCATGTAAAGCATGTTAGATAAGGATATTGAAGATGGAGTGGATAATTGTGCTATAACTCATTATTTTTCCTGTGAATTCCTGTTTTTACAGAGAAGAAGTAAATACTCTATCCAGACAGGGTTCTGTTAGGAGAGTAAACTCTGTCAGCACTGATGCCAGAGGACCGGTAATGTCTAAAGCTCATCTTTTCAAACAGAAATCATAAATATTCTTTGTATATGTTTCATATATGAGAACCACATTTTTGTTATCTGTATGGTAAAATAAACTATGTTTCCTGCTCAGTTTTGGGGGATTTTAGAATGAACTAAATGAGTGTTTGCTTTGACGCTGCAGGTTGCTGAATTCTCCATAAAAATGTCCGAAATCCTGAGAGAGAGCGAGAATTCACTCGGGGTCAGTCTAGAAATCACCCTGCATGCAGGCTTGGGGGTTTGGGCTGAGGATTTACAGTTTCCAGATGGATGAGTTCTGAGCATCCATGAGTAAACTCAGAATGCAGTCCATCTCACATATACTGGTTGTTATTTGACTTTTTCTTTCTGCACTTGTTTAAATGTACAGACATTTTCTTTGGATGTTCCTCACTAGCAACTACATTATTTTTAGGGCTTGTTGGTTACATCGCATCAGCAGTCTGCATAGTCAAGGCTCTGGACTCAAAAAATTACATTTTGATTTTTCTTGATTGACTTAAAAACATTAGACTAAAGACTAAACATTAGACTGCAGGGACTTACACTCCAGAGTGACCAAAAAATGCATTATAAGGATAAAGTTTTGTGCAGATGAGCCACGACAGGACATCGGTGTGAGACTGAGTCTCCTTCATGACTAATAGACTTTCTTTCTTCTGATACTTGCTGTTTTTCTAATCTAGTTTGTGTGAAAAATGACAACAGTAAAGCATTTACTATTTGCTGTGTAAATGCGGAGGGAAAAAAAAGTTGATGGTTTGATTCCTGAATGGCAGATGTCTACCCTTCTGTTTTTTCACAGTGCTTCCTTTTTCACAACACGTTTTCAACAATCTAATTTTAAAGTACTAAATGATTGAATTACAGGATTTTTTTGTTCCCTTTTCAACAAAACAAACCTAACGCCACAAGTTGTGTTTTTTATCAGCCCAGATTTAAACCATGAAAATCTAAAATGCCATTGATCGTGAATCTTTGGGACTATTATGACCTTTAGACTAAAAGGAAAAACTGTTACTCCTGTTCAAAATAGTTCATACAGGATTTCTGAATGTTCTGGGCATTGTCCATCAGAGAGAACAGATATATATAAATAACCAAATATTATTTGTCTTCCTTAAAGTAGTGTTTCCTGTTTTAGAAATTCCCTTTTTAAAGGACAGAAAGAAGCATTTCAATTTGCTAATGCTTTCCTGTGTGCATGCTTATGGGTGCAGGAGCAGAATCGTTGCCGTGACAGCAGATCCACAATCTCAGCGTTTGACTCTCTGGGCAGGCCAGCCATCCCCAAAGGGACAGAGCGCTATCAGCACAGAGATGAGAGCATGTGCAGAGTGGAAGAATTTGTGAGAAGCTCAGTAAGTGTGTCACATTTGGCTTGTTGTTTGGGCATGCCCATGCTTGATTTCACTCAGCTGTGGAATGCTAGATCACACGCCTTTCCATACCTGGCCTGTGAAAACTATACCATTAGTGAGCGCTGTTGCTTTGTTTCGTTGCAGCAAAAAGCCCATTTCTGCCCTCCTCTAATGGCAACCGCCTTTTCTGTGGAACATTCACGTGACAGCTTCAGACATCTGAATGGCAGCCCTATTATCGCAGCTAATGGAGGTTCACGACAAGGGAGCGTCCTGAAAAACCTCCAGGTCCCAATGAGGACCTACGTCTACTCAAGCGTCATGGACGATGAGGATGTTGATGAGGGGCTGGGTGGTCCAGCCAGCCAAGAGCATCCTGATGATCAAGAAAGTGTGACCAACAGTTTCCACGTGTCTGAGGCTCACAGCTCATAAAGGTCAAAAAGGAGGACACGCCCCCCCTTCTGCGATGTTTTGTTTCTTGTAAATTGTGTAATTAGAGTGCAAAAAAGACATCTGCAACAGTGTTAATTCAAAGGGTTTCCACCATTTATTTGTGGCTCTGATCAGCTGTCAGGTGAATGCAGCGGACACGCCCAGTGAGAAGATACTGAAAGCACTCAGGGACACATCCAGCAGGAAATCAGCCACGGTGGGAGGAGTAACGCAGACTGTGGGAAAGTGGGTACATCAGAAATGCTGATTGCAACACTCCTGCACTTGAGTTTGAAAGGTTTGGCATCTGCTCCTGAACTTTTGGTTGTAACCTCTGGCCACACCTGGAAGAAACATTCCTCCACTCCATCCTCCTGCCCCGTTTCTCAGCAGAAACACTAGAACTGACAGAAACTCTGATCTCCTGGTTTGTCTACTGTAATTCTGTACAAACTTTGAATGTTTTAAAATAATCTTTCTGTGTTGATGTCTTTTTCATGTAACCCAGGTCATTTGTTTTCACAGATTGGGTCACCCACGTGCCCACACCCACACATGGCATTTTGTGTAACATAATGGGATTTGTTTTCAAACTAAAAGCAAGCTTCCGAACTTCAGATTGCTCAGGAGGAAACAAAAAAACACTTTTCCGAGAGGACAGTAAACTATAGAGGTGTTATCTAAGACATTTAGGGTTTTTTTTATGGTAATATGTTGGTGAAGTCCTTTGGAGCTCTCAGATATGGAGCACTGTGACACCAGTAATACATTTAGGATTTTTATTTTTGGCAAATATGAAGTATTATTTTTTGTGAATTGTTGTGTGGAGTTGGCATTTAGTTAGTACATCAAATTCATCTTTCTGAATCACAAGAAAAAACCTAATAAGCCATTTATATTTACAGAAAATCTTATTAGAGGACAGGGGGGGGCAACAACTCGGCACATGAAGCATTTGTAGCAAACAGTGGCCCCTAGTGTGCGTAGCTGTAACAGTCCGGGCACAGCAGAAGCCCTACACCAGGGACGTCCAAACCTTTTGCAGAGGGTCAGATTTGAGGTGAGGAGAAAAAGTGTTAAAGTGAAAAACCAATCGGCCTCCGCGCTTTGAACCATTATAATAACCTTATGCAGATGCTCAGTGCAAATCAACTATTTCATGTAAATTGTTTTGCAATACAAAACTTTTAATGTCTTCACAGTGAACAGAAATACATCTTAATATATTTACAAATATATACCCAAATTACTGTGAAATTCATATTTAAAAAACAGAAATAAAATAAAGAAAAAGTCAGTCAAGAAAAAAACATTTGTCAACTTTAGATCTGAGTTCACATATGTTTCAAATGATTCATTCTGAAATGGTCACTGTAAATGTATCTCATGTGAACAGGAAAATAACACAAATTTTTATCTTACTTTGACCACAGAAGCAAATAAATCTGTTCTTCTCATTTGGCCCTTAAGGCTCTGAAGGTCAAGTAGCATCAGATTGTTGCCACAGGATCATAATGGCTTATAATATAACTTAGCCAATCACAGTTAAACTTTGTACACACCGTTCTTGGAAGGTGCTGGGGGCCCATATTGTTGTTGGTGGTTTTATGACAGGAGCCTGCAGGCCGGTACTAATTTAGCCCATGGGTTGCATTTAGCCCACAGGCTGCTGACAGATTTTTCTAGACGTAGATTTTGTTTTCTCTTTTTACTTTTAAGGGACATTTAGGTTTTGAAAAATACAACAACTTTTTTAAATTTTCCAATAAAAACTGTTAACATTTTCTGATGTTTTTGAAAGGCTTTTGTTAAACTATTGTTGCCATTTCTAAAATACAACTGTGTAGTAAAAGAAAGCGTCCACATTGTCTGTGAGTGGAGTTCAGAGCTGATTCTCTTAACCCTGGTGCCTTTAAAACGGGTGCTTTGATCGTTTTCAAGCTTTTAGTTTCTCTAAAAAATGTCTGATACTAAACAAATGTTCTTTTATCATTTTACAGATACATTTTGGTAAAGTTAAATGTTAAAAACTATTTAATTTTTTCCATAATTATGCATCATACTTGATCAGGATATTTGGAGTGTGTAGAGAAGGATTTCAATGAAAGCATCAGTCTGCTTGAAATTTATTTTTACTACTTTGCTTTTCTCAGAAAAATGGTCTGTTGAAGCAAACTGTCATTTGACAAAAATCCTCATCCAAGTGATTTTTGTTGAAAATCACCTCAGAGAGGGAAAAAAAACTACATTTGAACCAAAGGCGCTACTGCATGTGTTCAAGCAGCTTAGAAGCTGCTAAACACAAAGAAAGGTTTAATGTGATTTTTCTTTAAAAAGGAACAGAAGTCAGAGTGGTTTAGTTAGGGTGTAGAGATGTATTCATGTGGTAAATGTTAGGATAATAAATTAGTCTTTTTTTTTTTACTGCATTGGTGGTGGTGTGTCTTATTGTTCCTGCCCTGGGCTTCTGTTTGTTCTCACTGCCTGGGTGTGTGAGTGTTTGGTGTGGGAGGAAGAAAAAGTTTTCATTCTAGAGCCCTTTGTGCACAGGAGGCTTCTGTGCTTTTTACTATAACTGCAACAGGCAGTTAAAGCCTGAAGGGAAAATATCTCCCACTGTAAATGATATGCATTCAGACATGTAGAGACTGTAGAATTTGCAAAAACAGCCACAAATAACCATCTGGCAGGAGCAATGGCAAAGGGAGAGGACAGGACATCTTTTCAATATACTCAAACGTTATTTATTTGTACAGCGCCTTTCCTTCAATTGAAACCCAAGGCGCATTACATTTAAAAAAAAACAATAATAAATAAAAAAATACATTTAATAATAATAGCAAATAAATAAATAATAAAATTAATCAAAATAATTAAAAACATAGAGGTTCAATCGAAAACACACAACGTAAAAGGAACCACCCTTCCCTCCCCCAGCTTCTCCCTCCATCCATCCAGCCCCCACAACACATGACACCACCACCACCACCACAGGAAAACTGAAGAAAGACTAAAACCTGCGGCTCTAAGGAAAAAGTCTGCCTCAGTACTGCTGTGCAGAAACGGTATTACGGGGATCCGTTTATTCCAAAGTCCTGCCCAACCACAGGGGTCATCACCGCAGTGCCCACCCAACACAGGGCAGCCCAGAGCCCACTCTACATGGAGGTACCCCAGCCGCCCCAATGAGAATGAGCACCGCAGCACCAGCTCACCCATAGGCAGGAGGACCCCAGAACAGCGGATCCCCGAGAGGAAGCACTGGAGTTAAAGAATAAATGAAGAAAAAGCAACAATTGTACAAACACTTAAACAATGTGAATATAATAATTAAATTTTTTTTAGTATTTTTAAACAATAACTGTGTATATAAATTACCTATAAAATGATTCAAATAAAAGTTAATAAATAAATAAAAAGAGAGGAAAAGATCAAATTAAATAATTCTAAAAGTCATAAAAAAGCCAGATTAAAAAGGTGGGTCTTGAGCCTCTTCTTAAAAACCTCGATGGTCTCTGCGGCCCTGAGGCTCTCCGGCAGGTCGTTCCAGAGGCGAGGACCATAATGGTGGAATGAGGCCTCCCCACAGGTTTTGGTCCTCACCTTAGGAACAACTAAGAGGCCGGTGCCAGAGGACCTCAGGGTCCACGAGGGTTCATACTTTAAAAGCAGGTCACTTAAATAAGAAGGTCCAAAACCATTAAAACATTTATGAACCATTAAAAGAACTTTAAAATCAATCCTGAAACGCACAGGGAGACAATGCAGCCATTTTAAAATGAGAGTAATGTGTTCCCGCCTCCTGGTCCTCGTCAGAACTCATGCCGCTGAGTTCTGTAATAATTGTAAATTTGAAAGAGACTTTTTGGGTAAACCAGAGAGCAGGGCTTTACAATAATCTAACCGACTAAAAATAAAAGCATGCATCAGCACCTCTGTACTGGCAAGAGAGAGGAATGGACGGACTCTGGCAATGTTTTTAAGAAGATAAAACCCTGTCTTCACAACATTTCTGATGTTTGGGGTAAAATTCAGCTCAGAGTGAAAAAGTACGCCTAGGTGTCTCACACAGTGAGAAGGTTTAAAGTTTATGAGTTTGGGTAAAATCATCTCTCTCCTGTCATCAGGACCGATGATTAAAACTTCTGTTTTGTTCTGTTTCAGCTGTAAGAAGTTTTCTGCCATCCAAGACTTTATGTCTAAAATACAATTTAAAAGAGTGTTTACAGGCTCAAGGTCATCAGGAGACACGGTGATGTAAAGCTGTGTATCATCAGCGTAGCTGTGAAAGTTAACCCCGTGTCTCCTGATGACATCCCCAAGAGGCAACATGTATAAATTAAAGAGTATTGGACCTAAGATTGACCCTTGGGGAACCCCACAACTTATTTTGTGGATACTTGAGGAGCATGCAAGACAAAGTAGGGAAAGGTCTGAATCTTAGATTACACACCAGAAATCAGGTGCCAATATCACAATTGAGGACGTAAAATACAGCTTTAAACAACAGTCTATCTTTGCTGGGGAAGCATCCTACTGGCATGTGTGTCTGCGGAGAAGGGGAGGGATCAGTGGAGCTCGTCTTCTGTCACTGTGAAGTGTAAAGGGAGGAAAGACAGCAGCTGGAGGATGAAGTAGGGTTGCCTGAGAGAGAACGGTTGAGTTTGAGGACACTTTTGGGAGGGGAGCAGAATTTCAATAGAGTTGTTATTGGTTTTTAAAGAGAATTGGACTGTTGAAGAGAATATAGTTTTCTTTTTGACTAGTTAGGCAGTCCCCCACTCTGACTCACACTCCTACACAGTAGGTGCCACTAATGCGTTGGTGTCACCCGCCATTTAAACACAAGAAGTAGAAGTAGAAGAAGAGGAAGAAGAAGAAGAAGAAGAAGAAGAGCCCTTCCCATTTCATATAGGGCGATGACCTAAAACAGTTTACTGTCCAACAGAAAACAGATGATCAAAACAGGACACAATTCAGTGTATTAATATTATTGATATCAACATATTTGAGAATAATAAACTGTATGTGCATTAAGGAACAAATTAAATAATTCATGAATGAGTATTCATTATCTTTAGATTGTATGCCACATAACTTGCATGTGGTTTTAGTGCATTAAATACACAATAAATTACCGTACAATATAATACATTTTAATTTAAAAAAAAAAAGATTACATAAAACAATACATTTTATCAGTACAATTATCTATCATATTTAACTAACTGACTGCGTTTGATACGACTGCACCAATTTTCAGGGTAAACGCTCTTTTTTTTACTTAATTTTCCTGTTGTTTTTAACACGTTTTGAGATATAATGTTAATAATGTTTTGATATAATAGTTCAGCCATGCATCATTCACCTGTGAAAATGTGATGGCTTTATGTGGAGTTTGTGAATGTCAAACCTGTTTTGCAAAAGTCACAGACAGAGAAAGCATTCAAAATAGAGGGAAAAAAATAAACATTTTTAAAAAGTTATTTTGCCACAGAGGAGAGCAGTTTTTCATCCTATATTTGACCTGTAGATACATATAAAAATAGTCTTTAGGCTGTACATTTGCATTGTCTAACAATGCCTTTTCCCAAACCTTTTTTAGTCAGTGATCTGTTGACTTTTTCTTTAGATATATGTATCAACTATAAAGAAGGATGGATGCAAAGGGGAAGACGGGGCTGCAGGCAGGAATTCTCCTGGACCAGAGCAGCATTTTTTAAAATTCTTATTCGTCTTTAGTTTCATTCTTTTTTAGGTTTACTGTTGATGTTTATTTTTACTAATTTTTTGACAGCAGTTGTGGCTTTAAACAAAATAAAGTTTTTATAAAACTGGTGCTCTTTTCAAGTTCTTAATGTTGTATATATGATGGAATCGTGAAGAAAACTTGGTCTTAAAAGGTAGGCTGATATCAATGTTGCAGCCGGATGGTTCTTGAGTTTTACGTCATGAATTTAATATTTATGAACACTTAACAAGGTGTTCCAGAAGGAGATGTCAAATGTCTGGAAAGACCTCCAGAAGCTTTGTTTTCCAGCAGATCAGAAGACGACCATGATTGAGTCCCATTGAGTTCTGTCCAGGATATCTTCAAGTGCAGCATTGTTTAGAAATGAATCAAGATGCACGTGTTTAATGTCGGTTTCATCTGCAGCTTGGTGCCTCTCTTCTTTGTGGGTTTGTTTTCCTCCTTCAAAGCAATAAAAGTAATAATGGTCAATAGTTTTTTATT
>BSAI01000148.1:0-23873 GCA_036245035.1 Adrianichthys oophorus
TTCTAACTGGTCTAACACGGCCTCCAAGTCTAAAATAAGGCTACACTTAATACATCTGCCACTATCTTTACTAAAGGAGGCAGGATCCTGAATAAACATATGGCACATGGAGCAGGACAGATGAGTGAAAGCAGACGAGGTGGAGGCCATGCTAGCACCTAGCAAAGGCTAGCGGTGTTGCAAACTGCTTAGACAGTGGTGGTTAACACAGTAGTTACTCACTAGAATGCTAAAGAAGACACTTATAATGTTTGAATACCAAACCAGATAACACTAAGTTAGATATTAGCAAAACGGGCACTCAATGACAGGAGCAACAAAGACCAAACACTGGTTACGCTCACCCAGAAGATGACAGGAATCCACAGAGATTTTGGTAACTGGCTTTCAATTAAGGTACACCTACCCATCTCAAAAAGAGTACGCCAGCCTCTCTCAGCTGTGCCGTTTTGGTGAGGCGAATATGGAGCAGATGTTTCATGCTTGATGCCATTTTTCCATAAAAGTGTTTGAAAGTCTTTACACATGAACTCTGTGCCATTATCTGACCTGATATACTTTACTTTGCCAAAGGGGGCAACATCTGCAATACATTTTTCTGTTGCCTGGAGTGTATCAGTTTTTTGTTCTCAGAAAATATACAAATATTGCACTTGAATAATCGTCCGTAAATGACTGCACATATTTGTACTTATCAGTAGACTCTGTGGCTATTGGACCTGCTAAGTCTGTGTGTACCATCTGCAAGGGAGTTTCTGCTCTGGTGTCAGAATTTCTATTTCGGCTTTTCGCAAACTTTCCCCGAATATGCTCTCTGAATACAAACTCTTTCTCCAGTTTATCAGTTTTACCTTTGATCTCCATCCCATAAACTACATTTTGCAATTTTAGCGCATCATCATAGTTGCAGTGGCCTAATATCTCATGCCATGTTTGCAAATCGTGACAGGCATTGCACTCATCATTTTCATCAGCTTCAGTTTGCAAATAGTATAATTTACCTTGCACATGAATGTTAAATTTCATACCGTCTTTATGAGGTAAAAAAACCTGTCCTTACTTGAAGGTGACTGTTGCTCCTCATGCGTTGGCTGACTTTACTGAGAAAATGTCTTGAGGGAAGGAAGGATTGAACAACGCGCCCCTCAGTGTTGCCCTTCGCTGTTGGCCCATACTGTCGATCAGGAACACTTCTGCATCTCCTCTTCGCTGAGCGATGTCTTTGCATAGAGTTCCGTCTGCAAGCTCAATACAATGTG
The DNA here is from genome assembly GCA_036245035.1 of Adrianichthys oophorus. NCBI lineage: Eukaryota > Metazoa > Chordata > Actinopteri > Beloniformes > Adrianichthyidae > Adrianichthys > Adrianichthys oophorus. Next base: position 1,260 of record BSAI01000148.1, read on the forward strand.
TCTCAGGAAATGTTATGTTGTCTTTTTTGTGTGTCACTTTAATAGCAAATTGCTTAAAACTTTCAGGAAGTCCTTTCAAAACCATTGCAATCAATAAGCCATCGCTTAATGTCTCACCCGCGTTGTGTAGAGCTGTAATGGCGGTCTCTGCCCTGATGATGTAGTCAGTAAATGTCTCATCGCTCCGCTTCTGCAGTGAAGTTAGCGTGGTGTAAAGGTGAATTATGCGCGGTTTTCCTTTACCAGCATACTACTCCCTCAGTATCTTCATTGCTTTTCTTCCGTTATCGGGCCCATCTCTTATAATTAATGAAAGGCTTTTATCATCCAACAGTTGAATTAGCTCGGCGTATGCATCAGCATTCTTCTTAAGATCAGTCGCCACTTCAGCTTCCCTGTCGGGTTCTCTCAGAACCGTTTCTTTCCAATCTAACAGGTGTAAATGTCCGACCACTTTTGTTTCCCAAAGCTCGTACTTGCATTAATCTCCGTCAAACATCAGCCGAGACAACCTGCTGCTTCCTCATTGATCCATGATGCTATCTTGCCGCTAGCACGCTATCCGTCACGACTTTTTACCGGTGATAGATCAAAAAGAATAAAACTCCACTCTGAGAAGTCACTGAACCCATAACCAGTTGAGCTTTGCAGCTTTCTTAGTGTAGAACTCAGAGGAAAAATGCAACAGAGGCAGTAATTTTCCTTACCCTCTCTGGCATATTTATTTTACTGAAACACTTCCTTCTTGAAGTTCATACAACCGCGAATGCGGGAAAAAAAACCGGAGGGAAAAACTGATATCATATTTTCGGAAATCATATTTTCAGACGTGCTTAACGTGATGACATCACATGCATGTACGTTTTATCAACTAGCTCCCCTTAGTGGTGGAAATAAAAGCTAATTTCTCCATGACATTAATTAACTTGAGGACATTTTACACAGTAATTCAACACAAAGTTTTGATACCAAGATGTACATGCATTTACTTGTAAAACATGGACTGGAGTTTATGGATAGATGGATGCTCTCTTCTGCCATCTGTCTACAACGCTCATTTGAGGATCTGGAGCATTGGTTTGCATCCAATCCAGGAATAGAAAGTGGGGTTGGCGAGCACAATTTTCCTCTGTCCTCCCTGTCCTTTATCTTGGCCAAAGTTAAACTGGAGAATCCCAAACTGTGATTCTGCTCAGATGCTCCTCTTCGATCTTGTATAAACAACAGCCAATCATACTGTACTTTCAGAGTTGCTCAGGGTTTCATCCTGTCGCACACACAGACTGACTGTGTTAACTGTGGACAGAGCACAGTTCATGAGCCCACAAAAACATCCCTTTCATGCTGTGTCAAGTACTTGTTTTCTTAAAGGAATTCATGCTCCTTGTCTTTAGCTCACAAAGTTCACTGAAGATGTGAAAATCTTCACTTTCGGGAGATTTTCATGAGCTCATGCATCCGATCCCTATGAGCATGGCTGCTGTTGTCCCACGGGTGTTGTCATGAATGCATCCTGCAGACTCTGTGTCCTCAGTTGAAGAATGACTGTTGGTTTAATATGAGGGGGACTGAGTGCACTTACAGCTGTTTTTCTTTCTCCTCTGCAATTTTTGTGGAAATATGAGAGATAAATTAAGACAAGAATGTGTGATTTCAGTCATTCAGACACAAATTTGAGCAAATCTGGACACAGACGTTTGACAAAAATACTAAATAACTAGAAAAAGCGGCAGCTGTTCTTTCCATGCACAGAATGTGGTTTTTCAGTCTGAAATGTTTGCAAATATTGCTGTCAGACTGCTGCTTTCAGAAAGACTTATATTTCCTAACTATTTTTCCTAAAAAATTTTTCATCGAATGTTGATTATTAAAATAATGCCCAATAATATAAAGTTAGGAGACCTTTTTCATTATTGTCTCAATGAAAAAAGGAAAAACATCATAAAGTTCCAGGAAGCACGAGTAGGCTGTCTCTCCTTCCCGCATCAGATCTCCGTCTGGCCGCCAGCTCATCTCCTGGTAGCCGGCATAGTGAGTGTGATGCCTCCAGCTCCATGGGCCCTGCAACAGATTGTTTAGGGCAGTGTTTCCCAACCACCGGGTTAATTGCCACCGGGGCTGCGTAGTGGGCATGGATAACATAGGCGGCTGCCTAGGGTGCCATCTGCTGGAGGGGGACAGTTTTTTTTTTTAAGTTTAGGATATTTTTTACAAGTTTATAACAGTTGGACACACCACTCATTTAGTTTAAAAAATAAAAAAAAGGAATAATTTAAAACTTAAATGAAATAACTCAAAAGTTTGACACTATCAATAACTTTTCCCGGTGCAGCGCCCCTCCTTACCTGACGCTGCCGCTGTCTAATCTATGGGGTGGGGCAGGGGGGTGGCAGCAAAACAAGTCCTAGGGGACAGCTTTTAAATCAAAAAGGGGAGGAAGAGGAGAAAAACTGGCTCATAGCAGAGGTTTGTCTGTTTATTTACCTTCAATTGCTTGGAAATTCAACACCCCCTTGCATTTCGGTCGAAGAATACTCTTGTTTTTTGTCGAAAAGTATGAATTAACTGGCAATCCAGTTTTTTTTCTAACTTTAAACCGTTAACAACCGAGATCCTTAAACTTTTCACACTGGAGATGCCTTTATTAAAAACTACCATGTTTTTCTGTGTGTATCAAACAGTGGTGCAGTGGTTATAGTGGTGGCATAGGTCACCGCACCGCATCTCTCAGCAACACCTTCAATCACATGAGCTGTAAAGTTTGATCAGGGGAGCGAAATGACTACGTCTGAACAATCTTTTATTCTGAAAAATCTTTTGGTTTTGAAAATCGACCGGATTCTCTGGATTCCATTTCAGTCTCCTGAGCCTACACTCTAAAAAGTAATTCAGGAGACCTTTAGTCATTACTTAAATATTTCTATTGTTGTGAAATAAAAAAGTCAAGTTCATAAATACTGTTGGACTTTTTAATTGTAACTGTTATTATATTGAGCTAAGGTGACACAAAAATTATGCCTTTTGATTCAATCTTAAATGATGGCTTGTCTGAGTGTAAAATGATCAGTTAATCAGAAAAGAGTTCATTTTTAAATTCTGTTGATGTAAAATACAAGTTGATGATGAGCTGCAGTGTCCCTCCTCTTTTCAAACGGACCAGACCTGGACCAGACCGTGAAGAAGGCTCGTTCAGCGCTGTGGTGAATGGTAAGTCATTTCATGTCTAATAATGTATATTTACATTCGTTTAGGATTATGTTAGTGGTAGGCTTCTGTGAAACTAAGATATAACATTTTATCTATCTGGACGGTGGATGAGACGCTTGTTAGGTTACCCAGTGTTTGTGTGCACAGCAGTCCGGTTTGAATGAACGCAGAGCCGCCATCAGCGGGGCGGAGAATGGACCTCTCCTTACCGCTGCACTATTTAGAGCAGCTTAAAACTTTCGGAGCGGTGGGAGGGACCCTCAGGAACATCAGCGGTGGCCGAGCGTATGCGGCGTTGCTGTAACGGTGATGAACAGTCACGAGCGGTGAGGGATTGTTTCCCCGCTCCAGAAAGGCTCCAGCAAAGTTTGGGGGGGTGTGACCAGGCGCTTAGAACCAATGTAATTCTGCCAGAAGTTGGCTTAACTTAAACATTCTAGTGGAAACTGTTAACATATCTTGTTGTGTTGAATCAATGTTTTACTTTTTAGAGTGTAAAAAACAGTGACCAGCAACACCAGAACAGGTATCCAACAGATGATTTCCACACACGTTCCTGTTTGCATAGAGATGGGACTTTCAGGAACGAATACGTTCACATAAAAGCTCAAACAAGCTCATCCATTCAGATGCACATTTACACACCTAATTCATGCAAGAACCTCCATGAAAACAGAAAAGAGGAGCAGTGCTGCAGCGGGGGGGCTGTTTCGCGGTGAACTTGTTTGTAACCATTCCTGGCACCAAATTAAGACGCCTTCATTATGTTTATGTTTTTTTTATCAATCCTGCACTTGTCCGGTGACTGAATGCAGCTTTAAGCTGGTCTGGAAACAGGATGAATGGACGGTTTTAATGGACGGGCTGTTTGAAGAATCTAGATAAAGACTTGTTTATGGCACACCAAGAATCTGTCAGTTATATATCATAAGTCAGTTTTTCACATGGCAGCGTATCAAAGTAAAGCAGCATTCACAGCTACTTTCCACCTCTAGGGAGACTTCCCCACATCACTGTGCTCCATAAAGTTCCTGCCCGTCTCTGATCCTCCAGGGTGAGTCTCAGAAGAAACTCAAAGGCATAACAAGTGCAGTGTGAATAAAAGCATAACACAACACTTGAAGTGAAAAAAGAACAATCAAGGACAGTGAATGTGGTGCAAGTACATTTGATCACTGTTCCTGCTGCTATTTCCAAGCTCCAAACTGCTCACAATCTACACGCCTTTCTCTCTTTTAAACACACAAAACATCCAGCTTTCTTCTTTCTATTGTGTCGAGCAACTCGTTTTCTTATCAAAGTCCTTCAATCCTGTGTTTCTTTTTCTCCCTCTGCTAAATAACGCACCTTCCTCCTGTCCTCTTTCCTCCAACAATCATCCAATTTCCAGCAGCAACCTGTAGGTCAGTAGCACCAGTGGTCGTTGATAACCTGATCTGGAATGAAACTTCATGAAGTTAGGTTTTGGTTTTATGTCAGATGTCCTTCCTGATACAACCCTCTGTGTGTGGGGTTTTGGACCAGGGACAATGTTGTTTTTTGTTGGTGTTCACTTCCTGTTTTATTTTGTTGTTGGTTTGTACTTCCTGTGTTTCACGTACTGCTCTTTCAGGTCTCTTGACACTTCCCTTCTAGTGTGTGTTCTCCCCCTCCTTGTTTGGGACACCTGTTTGCCCTTACCTCATCCTCTCCTTCTGGTTATAAGTCCTCGTCTCCCCTGCACTGGTTGTCGGGTGGTTTTGGTAGCTTCATGAGCTTGTGTTCAGCTTTTGAGACCCTGATTGGAATAAAAGATAGACTTTGCATTTACGAGTGTCATCTGCATCTGTGTCCTCACGTCAACCCTGACTGACACTGTGTGTTCCAGGACTGTAGATCAGCACACAACGAAAGGCACAGGTTGCCCCTTGAGGCTCCATTCTCTTAACCATCAAACATATATCAACATTTTTGTTAAATATATGTTCATGGACATACATTTGCTTGATTTCTGAGAAAAACACAGCATAGGCAAAATGAAAAATGAATAGTTATCTTCTGGTAGTAAGATAATGCTTGAGTGAGTTTCTTCCCAGAAAAGTCTCTAAATGTTTTTTCAACTGAGTGAAAAATGCCTTTTATTGTTTTTCTTGGCTCTGATCAAACATGAGACCCACAAAAGGGAGGTGGCATTGTTCCATTTGCTCTAGTAACCAGCCTGTCCTCATGGAGATCTTTCAAGCACTGCTTCAGGAACTGTTCGTACTGTCGTACGTCTGTCTGCTCCCTGCCGGGCTCCGCTCTGTCTGCAGACTCACATGAGTCAAGAATCACATCTTACTCATGCCTCCGCATGTAAACATAACCATTGTTTTGTCCCTGTCCTCTGAAGAGGAGTTTCTTTTACTCTGCAGACAGTGCAGGACTTTCTTTTTGAGGCCATTGTTTCTGCAGTTGAGGGCTCTGGTGTTTGTTTGCGTGTCCCATTGTGTTTTTGATTCAGCAACACTTTGGCAGAAATTTCCGTGAACAGGAGATTTGTACTTTTGAGCCTTGACTTTCTGGGGATCAGGGACGTGCACAGGATTTCAGAGGGGCGGGGGCTCAAAGCTGGAAAAGGGCAGCAAAAGCACATTTCTTTGTCTTTTAAACAATATGGAAAATGAGCAAAACTTTAAAATAAAGATATAGCAAAGCAAAATGGAAAATGAGATCTCGTTTCTGTCACATTTACATCTCCTAGACATAAATGAGTTCTATTTGAGACTAAACAGGTTTTCTCATTCTTCTCAAATATCTCTCCTGAGAAATAAGTCTCACAGTGAGCAATGTGTGAAATCTCAAAATCATCTCAAAACTGTCTCTTTTCCTGATCTCAAAAAAGAGAAAAAGACATTTTGTTGATCTGAAGTATTTTCTCAATATGATATCCTTACTTCAAACACCTAACTCAGTTATGTCTCAGTGAACGATATGCATAGTTCTGTCTCTTGCTGCTCAAAAATTTAGATCTCAGTTTAGTCTCTTTTTCCTTCTCTCAGCAAAAATAAAAATGAGAGTAGTACAAGCCCTCAAATATGTCTCATTATGACGCGATCACAGTTCATATTGAGAAAATAATCAATTATGACATATTTTAATTAAACTAACAAACATTGTTTATTTTTTACACATTTCATATAACTCATTTACAATTTCAAGCTAGAAAAGTTATACCATTAAGACAGTCATGATGTGCTCAAAAGACATCTTTTTGAAACTTAAAAAAAAAAAACATGAAATTTCAAGATAACATTGCAGTGTTGATTAAATTAAAATTTCTTTTGACAGTTGTGTAAATATGTCAATGAATACAGATTTTTGTCAGTTACTTTATGACAGTTTACATAAGCCATGATGATCAAAAGGCACTCTGCCACTGTTATTGTTGCATTGTCATATAATGGTTTGTCTTTTGTGTCCTTTACATTTGAATCTTCAGCACACTCCTCACTCAAACCCTCACTGAACATATGTCCATCATCATATGTCCAATCCCCCACATCAGGGAGAGCTTCCTCAAATGATTGAAATGGAGTATACTCAGCATTGCCATGAAGTTCATTAATTAGGCTATCAGGAGAATGGCTGATGTGGAAGATGGTTCTTCGTTATCTTTGGCAGAGTCGACAGTTGAAACGCTCGCTCGTGCCACACTTTGTTGTGCTGTTAATAAAACAGAATAAAAATCATTAAGCTCATGACGCAAAACTTGCATGGTCTGCATTGGTCCCAGTCTGTATTTCCCATTCTTCATAATCTAATCGTTTTGTCATATTTTAGCAGGATCTACTCAGTGATAAAACATACTGTGCATTATTAGACCGACAGACAAGACGGTGAGAGTACCTGGCCACAGTTGAGAGGGTTGATGGTCCGAAGTGAGTGTGGGACATGGTGCATGGACATTTGATGGTTGGATATGTTCCCTCTGAAGTGGAGCATTTTGGGCTCCTCCAGGAGGCACCACCTCCTGCTGTGCTTCTCTGCTGCTACCTGCTGACACAGACACATATCAATGGATCACACCTCCTGATCATACACCTTCCTGGAACAAGGTTCACTTGAAATTATTGAAAGAGTTGCATTTTGCTTACAAGACATTTAGTTTCAATTAACAAAGAACCCGTACTGTAAGAAACTTTGCAAAATTCTAAAGATAAAAAGAAAAAAGAGAATACATGTAAAACAACAAGAAGCAAATTGACAGAAATGGAACACGCTAAACAAATACTGCTAATAGGGTGCATATTTTTTCTCACACATCTTGATCACATCTGTGTGTTCTTGATAACATGTAACACACAGTGTTGAATTCAACTCATTACAACACACAGAATAACGAAAGGTTTTGGGACCTTAGGTGAATGAATAGATGGGCAGGGTTTGTCAGTATATATATGATACGAATAAGAATAAGAATTAATAAGAAAGAAATAAGAAATTGAATGCCATGACTGTTTCTTTAATGTTAGCTTAGCACACAAGTTTGATTCCTTTATGTCTAGCAAATATAAAAACAGACAATAAATGCTGATATGATTGTATCCACATAAAAGACACATGCATAACTTACTGAAATGTTGGTGATCAGTGTCCTCATGACAATTGGTGGCTGTTGAAAGAGATGACTGCAAGGAGGAAAATAAGGTATTTGTCTACTGCAAGTTTCGTTGAAACATCGCTTTGCCAGGGTACTCACCGATTGTGCAGTCCTTCTTGGTCCTTTATTTGAGTCTCCTTCATTACCAGTCCTCCTCCATTGTTTTCCAGGTTTTCGTCTGCTCATTTTGACACTTCAATACTATATAAATGCATGATGAAATATCTAAATCAAGTGTTTAGTAATCACACATTTTCTAGCAATTGTCAGTTTTATATCGTTCCACTTGAAAATCAATCATTTTAGTGCAGGCAGCTGTGTGGCCAGATCTCTCCCCAACTTATTGTGAACGGTGTATTATATACAACTTGGACCTGCGTGTATTAGCTAGGTATCATAGCTAGGTAATCGCCATTGGATGCATTTATATCTCTATTTTCGCAACACGGTGATGTTACTCTCGTGAGGTTTAACAGAGTGCGTTATTTCGGAAAAGTAAAACAAGTTACACTACTTACTCTTAGTAGTTCTTCTTAACACGCGGTGCTGTTTCATCCATGCCTACTAGATGAGCACATGATCGTGCTTCTTCTTCTTTTGCTGGTTTTTGGCGGTAGACGCAAAGCGTTTCGGTGCAGTTCCGCCGCAAGGGATCTGTCGCAAATCTCGCGAGAGTGTACTGTGGCCATAGAGATGGGTCATAAACACGGTACTCTTTATCCGTCCTTCTGAATTTTGCAAATGTCGTGTCAAAATGTTCAGAACAGATTTATCTTGTTAAAATTTGGACCAATGTTTACTTCCGTTGATTGTGGACAGATCAACAGTCTGTAATTTGTGTTCACGCTTCTAATGTAAACTGTTTTAGGTGCCCGTTTTATACCATGCTTGGCCTGTGGGGGCAGCACTGTAATATCACATGACATTTAGCCTGTCGAAGAAGAACCCTTCTCAGGAGAAAGTGCGGGAAAGATACAACAGTGAGCATGAGGGAAATGTCCGTTGACTGTTGAAGCTGCAGGTTTTGTTCCAGCAACACAGAGACTAAGAGAGGTAAGAATCGCAATATATTATTTGGTTAACAACATGAAGTTGCAAAGAGGTGAAATATTTAACTTATTTAGACCGAAGTACCGATGGAAGATGTCGGTAGCATTAACGGTGTCTGTCCAACAAGTAGCTAGCGCAAATTTTTAAAATTAGTTTAAAATGGTAAATGGCGTAGTATACTCGATGTACGTTATTCGCCTTAACTTTTGGCGCCTTAACTTTCACAAGTTTGAGAATAATGCTCAGGAAATAGTAAAACCGACAAACGCCGAACTCTTTTAATTCTGACTGTTGTAGATTGCATGGTCAGCTTGTCGTTATACGAAAAAGTAGCAGATGCTTTTTTTTCTTTCTTTTTGTTTATGTGTTGGTGGTTTCTCTTAAATAGACTGACTTTATGTTTTGCTGTAATGGTCATACAATTTTGTACCGAATTAGTTTTAAAAAATTACCTGTTATTCTATTATTTTGATCAAAGGGAAATTTTCTGTCTTGCTTTCCTTCTCTTGCAGGGTGTTTTGCATTTGTCAGATGGGAAGATGGTTATACTGGCAAAATCTTGACAAGCTTTGATATTTTGGCAAGAGATGAGGGTTCTGTGAAGCTGCAAGATCTTCGATCAGGAGATCCTGTTTTAGCAAAGTGGTCATATATTTTTGAATATATTTCTGAGGACAATCAGTCTGAGGCAGCCAAAAGGCCACCAAACTTCACAGAAGTTTTTTTTAAACCTCCTAAAAGAGGATGAACAATTAGACTCATCAGGGTCTGACACAGTAATAATAAGTAGGAGCCCACTGTCTGAACATGGTGAAGAAGTCACAGCCTTGAGTCCATCACCTGATGGGGGACACGCAACAGGCCGCAGCTCTGCTGGCCCACCACCTAATGGGTAGGCTTGTTATAATGATTAAATCCCCAGAGCTCCAGTTTAAAACTTTTTTATCATGATCTGATTTGGCAAAGTTCAAAACAAACAAAACTTTTTTTTTTTTTACAGCATTTGGATAACTTACTGTCCAATCAGTGATCATAGAGTTACTTCAATTAGTAGTAGTTGAATGACAAATACAAGTTTTACTTGTATTTTGCTAAAATGTTTTGTGACTGAAAAATTCTACCTAGCTCTTTGAATTTTGGGATAAAAGTTTTGAACTAATTTAAATTCTTATAAGTTAAAGTGTCACAACACATTGTGATCTTGTAGATGATCAATTTCCACTATTGAAATGTCTCATGTTTTGTGATTATAAATGTTTTGGTCATTGTACAACTATTTTCATTGTTATTACTGGCCATACATTAAAACAGTAGATGTTGCTTTTGCCACTGCAGTTAATTGTAGTTAGTTGGTTAACATGCCGGTTATTTCAGTCTCTTCAGTCAGTCTGTTGTTTTTTTCCATATCTATTCTGGCTAATTTGTGTTTTCAAAAATATAATGTAGGTTTTAATGTAATTTATTGATAGGTCTAACAGAGGGGGAACTACTGGTCCATCGCCCTACGGAGACCATACACCCAGCTCATCAACGTATGGCCTCAACACCTCTGATCCACACCCCTGTGGAGGCAATACACTCAGTCCATCATGGTATAGCAACACCTCTGGTCAATCTTCCTACGAAGACCATACACCCAGCCCACCAGCACGTGACCTCAACATGTCTGGCCCTTTACCTGGTGGAGGTAATGCAGCTGGTTTGCCTGCTGGCGGAGTCAATCCGCCTGACAGTAGAAAAGCAGCTAGTCTGCCACAGGCCAGGAGAGATGCAAGCAACATGTCTGACCAGAGCAACATCATTCCTGGACTGCAAGCACAAAATTCAAGGACACCTTGCGATGGATGTAAGGAGGAGGTTGAAAGAATCCTACACGAAAAGATACGGATTGATGAAGTCATCGCAAGAATAGGCAAGTCATTTTTCCTAATTCACTAATTGTTTTCTATATTTATATTAGCAATTGGACCTTGAAGATATATATATATATATATATATATACTATTTGAATGATCTTTTTAAAAAAGCAGAAGAGGGATATGGTATAACCCCACCTTCCACCAGAAGTGTAAGTGGCAGGGAACATAATAGACGCGTTTGATTTGCAAATTCAGCTGCATGTCCCTTCCTGTCATGAACATTTTAGAGACATATCATTCATGAAAGCGTTCCATGAGATCTCGAAATAACGGGAAAATTGCAAATATGATTTCGTCAGTACACACAACAACCAGCAGGGAGAAAGATGGCAACATGTAAAATAATATTTCATTTTATGTCAGGGAATATCTGAAATTGGACAAGGAACAACCGATTTAAATTTTGATGGTCATCACTAAAAGTTAATATGTAAAAAAAAAAATACTGAGTTACGTTTTAGAGGTCTGCTCCTTCCGAGTGCTTTTTAGTTTAGCTTCACAGGTAAGGTATTTTTTCTTAGTCAAGCAAACATAAATCTGCGTATCTACATCGTTGAGAAACTTCCAGCTATTTTACTTTCTTTTGATCTCTTCTCTTCCTCTTATTAAACTTTGAACTTGAAGCGTTTTAAAAGCGTAGAGCATAAAAATGGAACTGCTGCGTAAATTTGGGAGAAGGACGCAATACTAACCTTATGAGACGTGTGCGATTCCCTCTGCTTTGTACTCGGTGGAAACTGTACCATTGACTTGAATGGCAGCCATCAGCCACAGATTACTGTTCATTTACGTTACCATTTCTTAAACTTTTGATCAGGACTATCATGAAAAATGAAATTGCTTGCCACTAAAGTGGTGTAACCATTTCAAAGAGTACCTCTGTATTTTCTCACCTTTGTATTGTTTGTGCTATTTCTTTTGTCAGATCCAGACCAGGTCGGAGAGCTTCAGACTCTTTGCAACTTCATTGGAGAGAGACATCGTGTCAGCCCATCTCTACCATCAGGCCAGCAAGAGCTCTTTCCTGGGTGTGGTGTGTTTATCTCATCATTCCGCCCTGCTACCATGAATCACGCAGCCAAACCACTTTGCATGTGTCTGTTTCATGCACTTTTTGATCATTTCTTCACCGTTGAGGAGTGTCAAAATGCAGTCCCTTTTGGTCGCCCTTGAAATAATCCCTCCGGAAAGGAAGGAAAGCAGATCCATGACCGTAAAAAAGTTGATGCAATTCTAAGTAAGTTTTTCTCACAATTAGACTTTTTATGCTAAAATTCAGGGAATAATGAGCATGTACAATCAGACTACAGTATAGGAATGATTATTATCAGAATATAAATTTAACACTGGAAATTAAGTTTTGTCCAGTATCATCTAACCCAGGGGTGTCAAACTCAAGTCCTCAAAAGCTGTCCTCCTGCTGGTTTTCCAGAAATCCTGCTTTATTTATTTCTGATTACCTGGATCAGGTGTGTTTTTAGCCAATAAAGAGCATGAAAGGCAGGTTGGTTGGAAAACAAGTAAGACACTGGCCCTCGAGGCGTGGAGTTTAACACCCCTGATCTAACCCATCTATAAGTACACAGATTTGGACCTTATTTGTTTAATATTCAGATAACATGTAAATAAAGTCTCATGATAACATTATGCTCCAATAAAACTATAATTTGCTTCTAGTTTGAAGTGTTATCTTTGTTATGTGCCACCTATTGTCAATTTACTCATGCTAGATTTTAATGTTCTTGTCTTACAGCTTATGTTCTGAGATGTGCCACTCTACCTGGTTGGGAACAAATTGAGGAGGCCAAGCTCAAGAAAGCCTTTGTCAACAAATTTAGGGCCAGAGCAGGTTCTAAAGAGTAGGCCACTGCTATAATCAACAGTATGTGGACTGGTTTCTATTCCATCTATTTTTATTATTTTTTTTTCTTCTTAATTTTCATGGACCGTAAGTGTTAAGACAGTTTCTGCCAAGCTGATTCTGGGATTTGGTAGAATGCAAGTTCCAGAAAATGGTTTTCGCAGGTATTTTTTCACGTGGTTACAGATTCTTGTTCCAAAGTCAAGTGCGATGGTTCCTTGTATCTCAGCAGTGCTGTCAGTGTGTTTGTTGTTTACAATCTGAAAGTGTGATCAGGATGTCAGCCAGATACACTACAGTTCATGTGCTTAATGTAGTTACATAAACAAAGTTAGCACACCGTTTTAAATTGATCTGGTTTAAAACAATTGTTACAATTTTGTGAATGTGTTTCTGGTTGAACTCAGCATAGTTCATCAATAAGAAGTCAGGTGTAGTTTTAAAGTACATTTAAATTCTTTTTTGAAGAAATAATTTTGTTAAAACCTGACTTTTCAGCAATGGGTTTATTGGATAATGACAGAGCTTTTATTTGTTTTGTATTTAATTTAAATTTTGTATCTTATTTATGTTTTATATTTCTTTTTCGGTTTAAATATTTTTAGAGTCTAAAGAAGAGTCTAATCCTGCTACCCCAATACAAATGCTGTACTTATGATTCTGCCCAAATAAAATGTTAAGCATCAGCATCAGTGGTCTACAAATCTGTTCCTTGGGGGCCACTATCCTGCATGTTTTAGATGTTTTCCTGCTCTAGTAGTTGAATTACCTCCTCAAGTTCTGCAGGAGGCAGTTAATCACCTGTTGATTCAAATCTGGGGAGCAAAGAAGCATCAAAACCTGCAGGATAGTGGCCCCTTGAAGACCTGGATTGGAGACCACTGCTATAGATATTACATTCTCAAATTTTTTTTTTATTTTCTCAAATATCCTTCTCATATATGGCTTTGGTAAGACATGCAAGAGAAATGATATTGACATGAAAGAGACATTAGACACATTCATGAGATCTCTTTTAGAGCTCATTCTTCTCAGACTTGTCTCATAAGCATCTCAGATTCGTCTTATGTTGTTCACTTGAATTCTCCTTTAAACGAACTAAGACATAATTGAGATCAGAGCCATACTACAATGAGATCTCTTCTGTTTCTCCCACTTCTTAAGTATTTTTCAAAAAGTTCTCAATTCAACCTCATTTGTCTTAGTGATGTCTCGTCTCTTTTTAGCTTAACTCTTGCTCTTAAGGGACCCTTAGGAGAAATAATTCAGAAGCAAATGATTACAGAATGATACAAATATGAGACGCTCAAACTGATCTCAAGAGATTAGATTGAACAACATTTGAGCAACAGATTTTTGCTCTGGGTAACTACTCAGCTATATGACCTGTATAGGTGAAAATGATACAAATGTCATTTTTTACGTAGAAAAATTATTTCCAACATGAGTTTGTTCACTTTATTATAGATTTAGAGGACATCCAAAGCAGTAAAACACTGGAGGTTCTTTATGCTGCAGACAGAATCAACATGAATCAAAATAAATGCAGATGGTAACATTTTAAACACATATCCCCAGAAAGCTGAAATCATTCATACTACTGAATGTTTTTATGATGTTGTTACTGTAAGGATTTTGTGGTTTAGTTTGGTGTTTCAGTGGTGTTTTTGGGCGTGTTCCGTCTCCTCTCAGTCACATCAGGTTTTTGTTGATCAGCCACAGCTGTTTTCATTTAGAAGTGTCTGGTTTGCAGTTCTACGTTTTTCAGGTCATCTGCTTGATCCCCTTTTAGTTTCTCTGAGGTTTTTGTCCCGTTGAAGTTTATTTATTGAAATGTTTCTGTCACCAAACCAGTTTCCTGCATTTTGGCTGCTCCACCTCTTGTTCCTGGCAGCTGAACTCAAAGTGACTCTTGTTTTAGGGTTCACAGCTAAACTCTCTTTCACATCTGATCCTCTAAACACAGACTTTTGTTGTGATTGGAAAGATTTTTATACAAAAGATGGTGAAACTGAATGATACAGAATTTAAAGAATCAGAAAACATTACACTGAAGTACAGATTAGTTTCAGACTTGTGGAGATGAAACTGTGAACGCGCCATAAAAAATGGTTCATTTATTTTGAAAATCCACCCGGTCTATTATTTTAAAGTTACCACCCAACTTCCTGTTCCCGCACGATCTGCTATGCGTTGACTGGATGAGCGTGTCTGGCAAAAGTAGAACGAACTTCTTTTTCTGCGGAGCCTGGGACCTGACATGGGTAAAAAAAATCATTAGTTGGTTCCCTCAAGTTAGCATTTTGTTCCCACGAAAAGGTAATTCGTTTCCACAGAATCATTCAATCGTTCCCTTGAAATATTAGTTTGTTCAAACGAAGTATTTAAAATGAAGAAAATCTTTAAAACGGAGTTTCTTTTTATTGCATGACACGGAAGTAGTTCCTGGAACCGGAATGGACTGTCTTTTTAATGCTTGTTTTTTTTATACAAAACTTTATTTGCAATTGTTGCAAGCATACTTTCATTAACAATGACTCAATGACAAGTGCCTTTAAAAGAAATAAAAACATCCGTTTACATCCTGTTTACATCTGCACTGTTTACCTATGCTTTTTTTAAATTCAATTCTTTTTAACTTTACATTTTATTGTAATGATCACACCTTTGATGTTTTGATTCTTTTCTTTCTTTCATATTTTATGTAAAGTACTTTGAATCGTCTTTGTACATGAAAAGTGCAAAACAAAGAAACTTGCCTTGCCAAAAAAGAAAACATGAAGCAAATAAAATAAAAATCAACAAAGACAAAAATACGTACATTCTCTCTCACATTCAAACATGCACATTGTTTCTGTGTCACTAGAGGTCTCAGAGTCATTTCTATTAGTCAGAGTGCATTTTTACTTCGCATACATTTCAAAGATTTTACATACTTCTCTTGTAGTTGTTTCTTAAACACTACAAACAGGTTTAGCTTTTTTCGATTTTGATGATTGAACATTTTTGGAAAGCAATAACAAATGATTTATAACACAGTCCATTTGTGAGTCCTTTATCCTGATCCCAAGTGTAATGTTTTCCAAAGTGAGATTGAGTTGGAGCCGTGGAGAGATCCAGATCAAAAGTCTGTTCAGAACGTCTTTGTGTACGAACAGCAGGAAAAAAAGATGTCCATTGGTTTCAGTCTCAGTATCACAGAAAACACAATCCTCACACTCCACTGTGGATGTGGAATGTGGAATGGACTGTCATCGTCGGTTGTCATGTCTTGACGCGCCGCCATCCTGAAGAGGTCGAAGTATTTCGAATGAGGAAGGTGTATTTATAACAAAAAATTAAAAGAAAAAAAAGGTGTAATTTTTTTTATCATAATCTGAGATGTGTGTTGGCATTCTAATAAAATAAGAATTAATTTAATAAGCAAAACAACTTTGACAATTCATTTGAATTATTGTTCATTTTCCTGTTTTTCTGTGGTGCTGGGATCCAAAAAACATTGAAAAGAAAAACTTCCAACACAATCAGACATGTGCTCTGTCATCTTAATAAAATGAATGATTACATTTTAATCAAAAAAGAAATGACCTTTACATTTTTAAAAACATAATAACTAAAACACATTGATAGCATTCTTGGATCTAACTAATCAGACAGAAGTGTGATAACACTGTGGTAACAAAATAATGTTTTTTTTTATTTTACCGATCTAACTAAGCTGAAACATATAGATGAGAATGAAATATCACCACTAAAACCCTAAAAACTAACAGCTTCCTGCATGTGATGCACTCTGAATCTCCAGGGTAGTCCATGTTGTCATGCGCTGCAGCCTTTTTTATGGAAGACAGAAACAATAAGACATCAGAATGGTGGTTGTTCATCCTGAACTCAATGATCTGCTTCCTGAGTAAAAACACATTTCTGAACTAGTTTCAGCTCAAACTAAAAGTTTGACACATGGACACTTTTCACATGAATGCAGGAATAAAGGAATGTACAGGAATGTATTAATGTTAATTAAAAAAAACCCAGAAGTGACTAGGGACCTTTTTAATCTGAGGCCAAAAGGGCAGGTGCTCAAGCACCCCAAGGGCCCCAATATGTGCACGTGCCTGCTGGGGGCTGTCATAAATCAGTCATTCCACGACAGGTTTCTTCCTCAATTATGTGAGACCTATCATCTACAGAGATCGACATATTTGTCTCTTTCTATGGTGTTCTAAGAACTGAGGAATTAATGGAAGTTCCATTTATATTTGAAGTTTCAATTTAGTCAGTAGTCAATGAAAACCAGTAATGTGTCATTCACACGTTCTAAATTCTTTTTGTTTAAAGAATGTGACTGTCTGTCTTAGAATGGGGAAAATGAAAGATGGTATTTTGGGGGTTTTTAACATGTTCTTGTGGCTTTTATTCTAATGATGGAGGACATATTTATATAAAGTTCAGATTAAAACTGCATTTCTGAGGGGTTCTTGTCATTCAGAGCAAATGAAAGAAAAATGCAGTTTGAAAAAGCTCTCAGTTGTGATGTAGAAATGACGTCTCCCTGCTCCGCCCCATCCTGAGATCAGATCCATGAACGTCTTCCTTTTCCTCATCTGAGCTGGTATCTGGATCAGAACTGTATGGCAGAACAGCTCTGATATTGGTTGATATTGATTTTTTTTTTAAATGCAAATGTTAGTTTGGGATTTTGAGGGTATGCAAGCTCATGGGGGAAAATGTGAACAAAGGAATGCTGGGATATCAATGTAGGGTTACCTCCGCGCCTACAGTCGTGCCCACAACCCAGAGGCAAATTTCTAATGAACTATATCCGAGCTGCGAGATCATGTCATATTGTTGGTATTATTGGCCCTGCGATTTGTCACACTATTAACATTAACATCAGATCCCATCAGGCAGTGCGTCAGCTGCCTTGCTGAACACCAGTGTTGCTAGAAAGGGTGGTTTCCAGCCCGAATGGACAGTTTAGGTTGTAGATTTTCAGACAAAAATAGCTTTAGTGGACATAATTTGGGATCGGTTTGGTGGTTCCTTATTGAAACACGTCTCAGCAGGCGTGGTCAAGGGAAGCAGGTGAGCCAGCGCGTCAGCTGTAAACTGTCCTTGCCATCTTGAGGAACTAATAATACAATAAAAATGTGTCTACTAATCTGTTCTATAAATGTCATTTTATGAATGACTTTTAATGATCTTTTTCCTTTAAAATCGTGGTTTTTCTTTTACAATTACGGTGAAGACTGCGAGGTTGTGCAATGGATTGGGTAATCCCTAATCAACTGGGTTGTCTTTAGTTTACTCAGCGTTAGGCTAATAATGTCATTCTTTATTAACTATAGATATTTCGTTACGTCTTTGTTTTCCATGTGTGCCTGTCGTTTCTTTGGTGTTAGCATGTGACATAAAGCTGCCCTGAATTATGCCTTGTTTATGAATGTTTTGATGTTTTTTGGAGTATTTTTACTGTTGGTGTTGCACAAAATTAGGAACACACTAAATGTTTTTGCAGTAATCTCAAGTAAAATGTTTTTTGGTTTAGTTTTTCATGTTTTATTAACACCTAAAACATTATGTTGACAATAACAGATTTTTGAACATCAAATCACTTAGATATGTTTGGCAAACACACACAGGACCTCACAAATCAAACAGATGAATTTGTAAAAAAAAAATGATGCCAGGATTCCAGCTCTGATAAAACCACACAAACCAAAGATGGAATGATGGGATTGTTTTTGTTGAAAGGACATCACCGTCTCCAGAGTACTGACGGCACTCAAACACCTGGTCCACATCAGCTAACCACACAGGACACTGAAGCACAGCTCTGTCCACACTCAATGTGAAGTCTTGTTGTGCCGTTCAGCCTACATACTGAGCAGTTCCTCCTGATCTGGTCACCGGTTACCTGACCCTGCTTCATACCTGACTCTACCTCTTTGCCGCCTGCCCCAACCTTTCGCCTGGATTTGGGACTGGATTTGTGGACTTTAAGCTGAGCTTTGCTCCTGTTTGTATCAACAAACCTGCTGCAAGCGGAACCAGCTGTCTGCCTGTTTGTGACAACGTTCATATTTGGATCATTTTGACAAGATATATTTTATAAAGAGCAAAATATTATTTAAGGTTTAAGCTGATTTACTCTGGAATAAGAGTTCTAACAATGCATCCACAATCTGCTTTGTTTACATGAAAAGCTGTTGTTGCCTGGCTGCAACAAAATGTGGGTGTACATTAGTTTTTTATTAAACACAGCCACAATAACGAGATCATTCCTCCGCTACGGGATTTATAATAATTCTAAAAAGTCGTACTCTGTTTAGTTGAAGCAATGAGCCTCAACATGCATGCTCACTTTGTTGTATCGATGTTTCGGGACTCGATGTATGCACTGTAAAATGGTTGCTGTAGATCATAACTTACTTGCATCTGGATGGATGTAATTATTGTAAAGCAGTCAGCTTTATTACTGTAAAATGAAAACAAGAGAATTTCTGTGTACTGTTTATTTCATTTTACAGTAATACATCTGTCTGATGAAATACAGTACACATATATTCTACTGTAGTTCATTTACAGTTGTAGCACTGTAAAATGAAATAGAATGGTTACTGGCATCCAGCTGTCAGTAGTTATCCTAAATGTTCCTACAGTTATTGTACTGTTCTTCCTTTTACTGTAATATTGCCGTATTTTCATTTACTGTAGTTTATTTAGAGTAAACAATACGGCAAATAAAAACGTCTTCTGGTTCTCTTATGACGACTTTTCCAGCTGTTTTGAGGGAAGACCATTTTCCGCTCTTCTCCTTATTACAGCCACTCTTGCAGCTGTTTTAGCCAAGGCCAAATTCACCCTAAATCAGGGACGGGCAATTCCTGGCCTCGAGGGCCAGTGTGCCTGCATGATTTCCAGATATCCAAGCCCTACTCAGGACTGACTGCCTGCTTCAGGTGTGTCCAGCCAATTAGAACATGCCAGAGAAGGGTATGTTGGAAAACATGCAGGAATGCGGCCCTCGAGGCCTGGGTTTGCCTCTCCATGCCCTTAGTGAACTCTTGGATCGATGCGCCACCAGACAGAGACCTGCAATCCTTTATTTTACACCACTGAACAATTTCAAGTCTGTCTGAATGAAACTAACAGGTGTACCGAGAGAATATACACACTCAACACACAAAGGCTCCCACTGGGAGCCTCTAGCTGTGAGGCAATAGTGCTAACCTGCATCCCCGTGCCAACAAAACTTCAATGTACCTACAATTTCAGTGGTTGTATTGATTTTATTTATTTTGTATTTACTTTTGAAAACAGTCCATTTTCAACAGCTAGCGTTTAGTTTTGTTTTATTCATTCATTCATTCATTTTCCAATCCGCTTTATCCCTTTCGGGGTCACGGGGTTGCCGGAGCCTAACCCGGCTACTCATGGGCGAAGGCAGGGTACACCCCTGGACTGGTCGCCAGTCTGTTGCAGGGGCCACAATCACACACCCATGCACACTCACATTCACACCTAGGGACAATTTAGAGTAACCAATGAACCTATGAAACATGTTTTTGGACGGTGGGAGGAAGCCGGAGTCCCCGGAGAAAACCCACGCATGCACGGGGAGAACATGCAAACTCCACACAGAAAGGCCCCCCATTGGTAACACTGTTTCAAGTCCCCCAGCCAGGACTTGAACCGGGAACCTTCTTGCTGTGAGGCAGGAGCGCTAACCACTGCGCCACCGTGCAGCCCTAGTTTTGTTTTAAACTCGTCTAAATCCTAAAAACAAAAGCCTTTCAAAAATTGTTACGTGTATTAATACAGTCAACCAGCTGTTTCTTTTTCACGCACATGACTAGTCAGCGTTATTCAGGCTTGTTTTGCATTAAATGTATATTTATTAATACTCAAGTTAATTCTTTTGTTTACTACATTCATTCAATGTTTGTCGAAAATTAAAAGAAACTTGTAGGGTGTGTTTTTAGACTGAACACGAAAAACACAGCTGAACTCATGGAGTCACGGTGCGAACCACTGCACCACCATGCTATCTCTAAGTAGGATCAATTAAATTCCTTTCTTCCAAATTTGCCAAATTACATGTTGAACTAAGTCCTTTAACTATGTGTACATTTGCCACTCCTGGGTAACTTGACATTCAAGGGTGTATTTCTGAAAGTGCGTAATGTCACACATGTTTTACAGAAAGCTGGTGGATAACATCAACTTTGGACCCCAAAGCAGGTAATTTGGAGTATATTTGTAACTTTGTTTGTCAACAAAAACTGCTCCAGAGAAAGTTTGGTTTTGGGAAAGTTAGGTTCAGTGAAGAAACCAATCTGCACAAAAAGCTTATGGATTTATGTTGTAACAGTGTGTGAAGACTGTTACAATTTGTGATATTTCACATTGAAAATCTCCCCACCCAATTGTTTTCAGCTGAACTTCTGATGGAACAACCTGGCATTAAACTCCAAAGTTTCTTATCATCTCTTTACATTGAAAACTTTGAGAGGATAAAGAAAGTCGGCAGGCCTCCACTGCGTAGAATACTGGACTGGTCTCCTCTTACAAATCAAATCAAATCAAGCTTTATTTGGGCCCAGCAGAGACTGTACTTCCTGAAGAGGCTCTGTCGTGACCTGCATCCTCAGAACCTTCTGTAGAGGCGTGGTGGAGAGCGATCCGATTCTTCCAAGGGCTTTTATGACTGCCCTCCTGCAACTGGAAAAGTGTCAGGAGTTCAGAGAAGATTATTGGAGTCTCTCTCCCCTCTGTTCAAGATCTCTTCAAGAGCCGCTGCAGGAACAGAGCCCGGGCAATAGCCAACCACTCTTCACACCCTCTCATAGCTTATTTTACTGTTACCTTCAGGCAAAAGATACAGAAACTTAAAGCGCAGAACCTCCAGACGCACTAACAGTTTTTGACCACAAGCTGTTAGAGTACTAAACAGCCAAACCCGAATAACCAAGATGGATGGCATTGTTTTACTTTAAACCGGACATTTATGTATGGACTTATTGGCTTGTTGGCGGTCAGTAAAGTTATCTCTTCATTGGTGTTTTAGTGTTTTATCTGAACAGACAAAGCAGGAGATCTGAAAACCAGACACTTCAATACCTCGAGGGGATGGCTGTGGTGCAGAGGTCAAGCAGCTCACCCGTGAGTCAAATTGGGCAAGTCACTGAACCCCGTATTGCT
The DNA here is from genome assembly GCA_036245035.1 of Adrianichthys oophorus. Classification (NCBI taxonomy): domain Eukaryota; kingdom Metazoa; phylum Chordata; class Actinopteri; order Beloniformes; family Adrianichthyidae; genus Adrianichthys; species Adrianichthys oophorus. Next base: position 23,122 of record BSAI01000148.1, read on the forward strand.
CCTGGTGGGTATAGGTTGGTTGATGCTGGATATGGCAGTGGAGCCGCCACCAGTGTGTGAATGTTTTGGCTCTAAGAGCTCACCAAGTAGTCTATGACTGATATTTCATGTGGACCTGCAGACAGCCCTATCTGAGGCCATACTCACATGCATCTTTATTACCTGTACAGGTCCTGCGGGTTTTTGGGCTGTCCAGGCCCATGGGGGGTCATAGAGAGGGATGTCTGAACTGGTACAGGTGTGCCACAGTTGTTTTGAAGCTCGTACAGCCACATGAATGAGTATTTCTTTATTCAAATCTTGATGGACCAGGTACACATTGAAACCCATGTTTTAAAAAGCTTGGGTTTGTGATGCAGCAACTGCCATGGGCAGGCCAAAGACTCCCTGCTCCATTCTGATGGATCCACTGGTAGACAAATAGATCCATTAACACAGGGGCCTCAAACTAAATTTTCATTGAGGCCACTAAAGGCAGAGACTGTTTGAGGCTGGGCTGTAACCTCAGTGCGCATGAACGCATGTGCAGCTCACAGCTCGTGGGTCTTTTGGAGCCAATGCTAATTTGAATAAGAAATTTTAAAAATACAATCTTCTCTTTTTTTTAAATGTATTTTATTATATAAAATGAGATGAAGAAGGACCCTGGTGTAAATGAGTTGTGTATAACTTCCACGGGTAAATCCCTTCTTTGGTAGTTTGTATGGAACATGTACTGTACTATTAACTGTACTGTACTGTTAACTGTACTG
>BSAI01000148.1:23883-38373 GCA_036245035.1 Adrianichthys oophorus
TGCACTATTAACTGTACTGTACTATTACTGTACTGTACTATTAACTGCCTTGGCGGCTTAAACCCCGGTCATGGAACTTGGCTTTTGGGACATGGATCGTCACCTTTCTGGGAGGGAAGGAGCCTGAGCTTGTGCGAGAGGTTGAGAAGTACCGGCTAGATATAGTTGGGCTCACCTCTACGCACAGTCTGGGCTCTGAAACTCAGTCTCTCGAGAGGGGTTGGACTCTACCATTCTGGAGTTGCACATGGTGAGAGGCGGCGGGCTGGGGTGGGCTTACTCATGAGCCCCAGCATAGCCGCCAAGTGTTGGAGTTCACCCCGATGGACGAGAAAGTTGCGTCCCTCCGCCTTCGGGTGAGGAACAAGTCTCTGACTGTGGTTTCAGCCTATGGGCCGAACAGCAGTTCGGAGTACCAGCTTTCTTGGTGTCTCTCAGAGGGTTACTGGAAAGTGCCCCAACGGGGGACTCCATTATCCTCCTGGGTGACTTCAATGCCCACGTGGGCAACGACACACTGGAAAAAATGCCCTATTTAAAACAAATTTTAAAATATTTAAAAAAGGATGTTTTTTACTTGTTTTAAGTGAAAAAATCTGCCAATGGAAATAGTAGATTTTGTCTTGGTAAGATTTCTTAAAATAAGTTTTAAAGACATGCCTATTTAAGACAAGATTAAATCTTGAAATAAGCTATAAACACTTATTTTAAGTTATATTTCACTGGTAATTAGAGTTATTGTGTCTTAAAATAAGTGTACAATGCTCAAAATAGGAGATTAATATTCTTAAAATAAGAACACTGGAAAAAGGCCTTTCTCAAAATAAATTCAAAAATATTTAAACAAGATGTTTTCCACTTGTTTTAAGTGAAAAAGATGTGCCAATGGAACTAGTTTTTGTCTACTTGTTCACAACACGTTTTGATGACCTGTCCATTTAAGACGAAACTAAATCTTGAAATTAGTTATAAACACTTATTTTAAGGTATACTGCACTCATAATTGGAATGATCATGTTTTAAAATAAAGAGTTTATTATTATAATTATTATTATTATCCTTAAAATGGGTAAATTTATACAATTTTTTCCACGAAACATATCTTATTTTAAACACTAAAACAGTCCATCTCTCCTTACTTCAAAACCATAATTGTCTAAAAGTACGGTAAATATACAATTACACTTGCTTTAAGGTAAATTCTTCCTAAAAATGATATGTAAATGTACACAGCAAAAATTGATATTATTCAAATAACACCACAATAACATTTTGCACAACACTTTTAATTTTCAGTAGATGGATACCTTGTTGCTTAAACAAAGTTTAAATAGAAAATAGTATGCCCCATTCCCAAAAAACAAAACAAAACAGCAATAGGGTCTCAACCAATAAATTCACTTAAACGTTTAAGAAAAGCAAAACACTGGGCTGTGAACCAGGCGAACCCCAAAATCTGACATGTCTGTTTCTTGAAACAAACAAAACTTCTGCTTAAAAATAGTATGTTAAGTAAAAAATAACACGTTTCATAACAAATATTACTTAAAATAAGATGTTTTCAAGATCAAATAACTCGACTAGATATTTAAGATTTTTTGTCTTAAAACAAGTCATTATATCTTACTGAAAAGTTACTAATAAGTTAGTTTTGTCTTAAATTAAGTGTAATAAGATATTTAAGCTAGAAACTAGACAAAAATACTAAGTGAGATTTTGTGTTTTTGCAGTGCAGTAGCACCTGGAGAGGTGTGATTGGTAGGAACGGCTTCCCTGATCTGAACCCGAGTGGTGTTTTGTTGTTGGACTTCTGTGCTCGTCATAGTTTGTCCATAGTAAACACCATGTTTGAGCAAAAGGGTGTCCATCAATACACATGGCATCAGGACACCCTCGGCAGGAGATCAATGATCGACTTTGTAGTCGTTTCAGGCGACCTTCTGCCGTGTGTCTTGGACATTCGGGTAAAGAGAGGGGCAGAGCTGTCCACTGATCACTACCTGGTGATGAGTTGGATTCGTTGGCGGGGAAGGAGGGCGGAAAGACTTGGCAGACCCAAACATACTGTGAGGGTCTGCTGGGAACGTCTGGCTGAGCCCTCAGTCAGGGAAGTCTTTAACTCCCAAATCCGGGAGAGCTTCAAACAGGTACCGAGGGAGGCTGGTAACATTGAGTCTGAATGGATCATGTTCACCTCCATTGTCTCTGCTGCTGTTCGGAACTGTGGTCGCAAGGTCTCTGGTGCCTGTCATGGCGGCAACCTTCAAACCCGTTGGTGGACACTGGAAGTAAGGGATGCCGTCAAGCTGAAGGAGTCCTATCAGGTCTGGCTGACTTGTGGGACTCCAGAGGCAGCTGACAGGTATCGGCAGTCTAAGCGAGCTGCGGCTCAGGCTGTAGTAGAGGCAAAAACTCGGTCCTGGGAGGAGTTCGGTGAGGCCATGGAGAAGGACTATCGGTTGGCCTCGAAGAGGTTCTGGCAAACCGTCCGGCGCCTCAGGAGGGGGAAACAGTTTTCTGCAGGCACAATTTTCAGTGCAGGTGGGGAGCTGCTGACTTCTACTGGGGACATTGTCAGGCGGTGGAAGGAATACTTCGAGGATCTCCTCAGTCCTGCTGACACGCCTTCTCTTGAGGAAGCAGAGGCTGAGAGCCTTGGGGTGGGGCTGTCCATTACCCAAGCTGAAGTCACCGAAGTAGTGAATAAGCTCCTTGGTGGCAAGGCACCGGGAGTGGATGAGGTCCGCCCTGAGTACCTCAAGTCTCTGGATGCTGTGGGAGTGTCTTGGTTAACGCGTCTCTGCAGCATCGCGTGGCAGTCGGGAACAGTACCACTGGACTGGCAGACAGGGGTGGTAGTTCCCCTTTTCAAGAAGGGGGACCGGAGGGTGTGTTCCAACTACCGGGGAATCACACTTCTCAGCCTCCCTGGGAAAGTCTATGCCAGGGTACTGGAGAGGAGAGTCCGGCCGATAGTCGAACCTCAGATCCAAGAATATCAATGCGGTTTCCGTCCTGTTCGTGGAACTGTGGATCAGCTCTACACCCTGTCTAGGGTGCTGGAGGGTTCGCGGGAGTTCGCTCATCCTGTCCATATGTGTTTTGTGGATTTGGAGAAGGCGTTCGACCGTGTGCCCCATGGTGTCCTGTGGAGGGTACTCTGGGAGTCTGGGGTCCTGGGAGCCTTACTCAGGGCTGTCCGGTCTCTGTATGACCAGAGCAGGAGCTTGGTCCTTTTAGCTGGCACTAAGTCAGACCTGTTCCAAGTGCATGTTGGACTCCGGCAGGGCTGCCCTTTGTCACCGGTTCTGTTCATAGTCTTTATAGACAGAATTTCTAGGTGCAGCCAGGGTCCGGAGGGGTCTGGGTTGGGACCCACAGGATTTCCTCTCTGCTCTTTGCAGATGATGTTGTCCTGTTGACTTCATCGAGCTAGGACCTCCAGCATGCATTGGAACGGTTTGCAGCCAAGTGTGATGCGGCAGGGATGAGGATCAGCACCGCTAAGTCTGAGGCCATGGTTCTCGACCGGAGAAAGGTGCTTTGCCCTGTCTGGGTAGGTGGAGTGCTCCTTCCCCAAGTGGAGGAGTTTAAGTATCTTGGGGTCTTGTTCACGAGTGAGGGAAGATCGGAGCGTGAGATCGACAGGCGGATTGGTGCTGCGTCCACCGTCATGTGGTCACTGTACCGGTCCATCGTGGTGAAGAGAGAGCTAAGCCAGAAAGCAAAGCTCTCAGTTTACCGGTCGATCTACGCCCCAATACTCACCTATTGTCATGAGCTCTGGGTCATGACTGAAAGAACGAGGTCCCGGATCCAAGCGGTTGAAATGAGCTTTCTCCGTAGGGTGGCTGGGCGCTCACTTAGATATAGGGTGAGAAGCTCGGTCACCCGGGAGGAGCTCGGAGTCGAGGCGCTTCTCCACATCGAGAGGAGCCAGTTGAGGTGGCTCGGGCTTATGGTTCAGATGCCTCCTGGACGCCTCCCTAGAGAGGTGTTCCGGGCATGTCCCACTAGGCAGAGGCCTCGGGGAAGACCCAGGACACGCTGGAGAGACTATGTCTCTCGGCTGGCCTGGGAACAACTCGGGGTCCCCCCAGAGGAGCTGGAGGAAGTGACCGGGGACAGGGAAGTCTGGGCATCTTTACTGAGACTGCTGCCCCTGCGACCCAGTCCCGGATAAAGGGAAAGAAAATGGATGGATGGACTATTAACTGTACTGTACTATTACTGTACTGTACTATTACTGTACTGTACTATTAACTGTGTTCTGTACAAATTTACTAATAAAACTCTCAATCAACAAATACATAAATAAAAAATCAATTAGTAAAGAAATCAGTAATAAATGTCAGTCTTCTGTTTATTCAGTCTTCTTTATCTGCTGTTTTCAGATTAAAACGTCCTTCAGTTACATTTGACTGTTAAACACAAAATAAGAATACATTTTACAGTTCTTTAACTTCCATTAATGGGTTCTTCTGAACATGAATTTTCTTGCCTACTTCTTACTGCTGGACACTTAGCAGAGCTTCCAAGTGACACAAGTTATTTTAGAGCAGCCGTCACCCACTGTTATATTTTTATAGTTGAATTCAAACTGTGGTTAGTAAAAGAACGGTGCTGTTCACTGGAGATCAGAACAATCGTTACACATACCTGAGATTAAAGAAATGTAAGGAACTCATCAATGTGACCCACCCATCACTCTGTGCACATGAGCAAACATGACCTTATATTTTCTCTACGTGTGTTGCTGTCAAACAAAACAGAAGAAAAAGAAAACATTTGGAGTCTGTTTGTAGTCCAGTGCAGCATCATGCAGTCTTGATCTTTAACATTTGCTTTTTCTTTTGTTTCTTTGAAACATTAAAGTAAACATTTTCATTGTTATGAACATTTTCTTCATTATAAACATTTTAAAAGGTTGTTATTGTTGTTAACATGCAAAGACAAACTCTGACTGTAAAATGCTTTAGTGGAAGTGACGTCATATTTGAGCATGCTCAGAGTGATCTGGTAGCTGTTGCAGTTGCAAATGTGTTCTCTAAGCTCGCCGCCTCGTTTGTGTGTGGGAGGAGCTAGCAGCTAATGTTGTTGATCACTACATGAAGCTTTGTCTGGATTTAATTCACAATGCATGGAAGACACGATGATGTTTAGAGAAACACAAGTTTTATGATTTTGCCTAACAATGGAACAATCCTAATTTAAAAAACATTGTGGGAACGCTTTTACAAAATATAAAAAAAATGATTGTAGTGGATCATTTAGGGAGTCATGAAAATAAAACGTACCATTGTTGTGTTGTAAGGGCAAAGTAAGTTACACACACGTGATGTGCTATGATGCTGTCGAGTGGCGCCCTTTACGCTGCACTCCGGTTTATTAATACTGGCTCCTACTGACTGCACACAAATGCTGCATGCACAGGGTGTGCGGGTCATTTGTAAGTACCCATGGGATGTCCACACAAACTATACTCTGTTTGAGTTTCTGAGTTTTCTAACAAAAAGTGAAAAGCATGTCCAAGGACTGCACATCTGTCACTTCAACAGCACTAATAGACCCCCTGCACAATGCACAGGCTTTGGGGAGTTGAAAAAAAATATGAATGATTTACAAAAGCCTGTGTCTCACTTACTTCACTTCTTCGCGTTATTCAAGTGTTTACTATGACCTGATACCAGCAGCATGCCCGTAGAATGAAATGTGCATGACCATTTTCTATTTACACATTTGATCTAGGTAATCAGAAGCAGATAAGACAGGATTTCTGCTAAAACAGCAGGAGGCCGGCCGTTAGGGCCTTAACTTTGACACCCATGCATTAAGAGTTCACCAGGTGGTCTATTTGATCCCTATTTCCTGTGGGTCCCCCGTACAGGTTTAGCCATTTTCCCTCTGCTCCTATTCAACCATAAGGTCAGTTATGACTAAGGCTTAAACTAACCCATTGTCATATGCAGGTATAGTTGGTGCATATACTGTAAGAGAATAGAAGAAGGAGGAGAGGAGACAGGAGGAGGTGGGACCAGAAGAATTTAACAATTTAGACTTTAGCTTGTTTCCTTGAAACAAGCTTTTGCTTCATCATCTGGACAACAACAAATAATAAGAGGTCAACTTTAACACGGAAATCAAGCTTTGTTTAACTTCCCCTGACGATATACCACTTTCCCCTGGTATTGGACAGCGCGGTCGGTAGTTGTTACCATGACAACGCGTTGCACCGTGTATCAAATAGTCCACTTCTTGCGAAAAACGATTTAAATGTAAAAAAGTAACAAGATTAAAGAACAAATAAATGATTTAATTTTTGTTTAATAAGTGACCATGGTAAAAGTGGGATAATGCCTCTCAAGGTGTGCATCATCAGAAATGAATGGACTTTGTGGAAGCAACAGCTTGACGCGATTAGACCTTTGCATCTTCATTTAAGTTTTGATAATGGACATGAAGTCTGGCATTATCACTCACATAATAGGTTATAGATTAATTTGTCTGTAATTAATTAATTGTGATGAATGAGAATATTTGACAGCCCTATGATTAGGTCACAGATCCAAACAGCTTTATTGACAAGCTTCTTGGAAAACATGTCTGTCCAGCCACCATCTGCAGCACAAAGTCATTAGAACTGAAACAGGAGTTGTTGACAGGAGCTTGTAAATGGTGTTCTTTAAGTTATTTATACCAAAGGCCTCATTACAAAACTTGAAGGCTGTCTGGAAAATATCTTTCTTTCTGCTTTAGAAAGCATTAAAGCATCTAAGGGTTTAACCCTTTGCTCTGTTCCAGTTGACAAAAGTTTATCTCAATGTTTAAGTTTGGAAGGTCATTACAAGGTCATGGTTTGACAGAAAGTTGGCCTGAAAGTTCAAAGCAGAGCAACATAGCATCAGGTCTCAAAGTTCACTTTGAGCCTATGAGTCCTGTAAGACCTGCAGCATGTGACTGCCTTTGCTTCTGTAGGAGATTCTCTACATAAGCTTTTCAATGTTCCTCTCTTCTGGTCACCACAGCTCCTGCTTCTCATCATCTGAGTGACAGCTGTCAACAGCGCTCATCAGCTTTTCTTTATCTTGACTTCTTTCCTCACAGAAGAGAGTAGGACTGAGATGGGGGTTGAAGACGAGGTTGAAGAAGAGCTAAAGAAATGAGACCATTTTGAGGTTGAAGCTTCACACGGATTCACGCCTTTGTTTGCGTGTCAGGAGAAGTGGAAGGGTCCGCCTGTGTGGCTGCCTCCCTGCTGGCTGGCTGTCTTTTGCGATGCTGCTCCCAATGTTCCCACCAGATCCAGTGAATAGAAACCTCTTTCAGTGCCCAACAAGGCGCCTAATGAGGGGGGCTCTCAGTGTGTCTGTTCTATAGGCTGCTCTGTGTGCTGGGGGAGCTTTTCTTGTCAGCTGCTGCACAAATCAAATTATAATCATATTAAGTCAATGTAGCTGCTTGATATTTTACATCTAAATGTTATTGTCCAGGTGTAAGATAAGTTCACATCATAACATTTCTGCGATTGATCAGACTTTTCTTTCACTTCAAACAGTCAAAGAGGATTTTTAGTTATTATTTAATTTAACTTATTTGTTCAAACTACTTTTTCTAAATGTTTTAATTTTATACTTATTGTGTTAGAATTTACAGGAACTTTACTCTTTTTTTAAAAAATGTTTCTTATAATCAAGAGATTTGAGTTTACCTGAATACCCCAGGACATATATGTAAAAGAAAGATGCTAGTAAACTAATATTCAAAATGTATTTTTCATTTATATTTCAACAAAATGTTTCATGAAAATGCCAGAACCAGCTAATGATGTTTATTTAAAAGAGTATTCCAGATTATTTTAAAATCGGTTTAATGATATATTTAAGATTTAGCAATGATGAACTAAATACACTGAAAACATGGATGGATTGGAACGAAATATTTTTTAACTTAGACAAAGCAAAAGTAATTTTTTTGTTAATTATAATGTCAATGCCCAGTGGTCAATAGGAATAAATAGGGTCTCAATCAAAAGCGTTACAGAATTCGTTTTCTTAAGACTTTTTGTTGACGACAAGCTAAGCTTGAAGCAGCACATCAGACACGTTCAAACTAAAGTCTCAAAAAGTATTTCTATTATAAATACATTCAAGCATATACCAGAAAATAACTATAGATATTTATTAGTCTCCTCTTTAAAATGACTATATTTCACCTACTGTATAGAAATCTCAGGTAATGAGTTCACTACATGCTCTCTTTTTACTCCAAAAACAAGCCATCAGAATCGTACATAAAGTTGTTTATCTTGATCGCACAAACAATTTATTTTATGAATTCACCTTGCTGATTTTTACACTGTATGACTTTTTTAAAGAGCCAGTAGAAAAACAATTGTGAGAAAATGATGGAGGCCACAAACCGAGGGGATGTATGAGCTTTAAAACCAGATTGAGAAGAACCACAAAGAAAAGTTTCTGCGCGTCAGCAGCACTAAATTGATTAGTTACTGATTATTACTAAACACTGATTATTACTTCATTGAAATTCCATTTCTCTCAAGAAGTGAGGACAACATGTACTGAAATCCACCAATCCCCCCTGGTTAAGAGACAAAAATCTGTGGTGCAACAACTTTAGCGCACATTAAAAGTAAAGTGACTGTAGTGTTGTCCTTTTTTCTGTACCATTAAACTGGCGGAAGATGCAGTTCAGAGCTGATGAGGTAGAATGAGTGTGTGCGTGTCAGAGTTCGGCAGAGCCTGGGGCAACGAGAGGGGAGGATGGGGGGCAGAGTTAAGCTTCCTGACAGCCTGATGTAAAAAACTGTCTCTGAGTCTGCTGGTCCTGGCCTGAAGACTACGTAGTCTCCAACAGACAGTATGGCAACAGACTGAGGAAGCTGTGGGATGTGTGGGTCGGGTCATCCACAATGTGAAGGGCTCTGCGGGTGACATGGGTGCTGTAGATGCTGATGTGCGCTCTCCTCACCATCTCCTTCTTCTGGATTGAGAAGGGGTTGGAGCTGGATTGATATCCCTCCGAACTTAAGTCACATGACCAGAAGGCATGCTGGGTAATGTAGTCACAATGAATAATGGGGAATTTTCTACACTGCAGTTTACAAATAATGAGTAAGGGCAGCCTTCTGCTTTATGAGCTTCCAACGCGTTTGAAGACATGGGGTTTCTGTAGGAATGGTGGGTTCCTGTTTGTCTGTGGTCTCATGCTGTCATCTAGAAGGGCATGACATCAGCTGTTTTCCTCTTCCCAGAAACCCCCAGAGAGAAAAGGAATAACTGGGACTAATTTCCTAAAGGCCTTGAACAGAAACAGGGGGAGAGTGATTGTGATCATGGAGGGAAGTTAGAAACGTTGTTTCCTCTTTTAGAACTCATCCACCAAAGCAGATCAGTTCCCACATTGCTGCTTGTTTGTCTGAACTGTCAGTTCCAATCATCCTTGTGGGAAAAATGAGACACGCCTCCTCCTCAGACATGCATTCACATAACCATACAGTCTTCCCTCTGAAAAAGAACCTGCAGGCTCGTCAAAGTATCTGAACTGTCTGTTATCCCGGGCTCACAATGCATCCAGTCCAGCTCAGGTGCAAACGCCAGAGCCTTTACGTAACTTGAAAAGTGCGAGGGGCACCTCACACTGCATCCAGTCTGGGCCAGTCTCTCCGGCGCTCCGCATTCGTTCTGTTGGCTTCAAATTTTTGCCAGATGCTGGAGCAGTTTCTGTGAAGCTGGAGCAAATGAAACGAGCTAAACCAGAAATTATGTGAGTGACTGTAAGGTGCACCCGGTACATTTTTCAAAATAAAACCTATTTTCTGTGTAACACAGTCAAATATGTACATTTAAGCCTTTTTTAAGACAAAATTGTTAGTATAAGTTCCATGCTTACCCATTGTATGAAGACGATCACGCAGAAAAAGAAGTGTCGCGAATATAATCCAAAATCACGGCGGAACAAGGGTTTGTTTACTAGAACTTGGCGGGTTATTGCGTGAACCTACTTGAGTTCGGAAGTCTGCCAGGTTGGTAGCAGCCGCAAGCCATCCGTAGCCATTGAGAGTCATCTGGCATAGCTACACCACTCTGCAGCAGTATCGAAGCCGGACCGCATGCAGTGTGAGAACGGGGTTAGAATCTCAGTGGACTAAAGCAACATGGATGGTTTCTCTGCAAGCTTCTGAAAAAAGTCCAGGTAGTGGTCCTCTTTTACTGTAAACCAGAAGACAAAGCTTCTCTGGTGTCTTAGTTGGTGACGCAGCAGGGACTGGGAGGTCCAGCACACAAGGTAGATTCATTCCTTCAGTTTGTCTGATTTATCAGCTTATACAACAAAGGGAGCTGCAGGATCTGAAACCAGATTCCTAAATTCACTCCATATGTCCATGTCTTCAAAGACCTGCTGATAATTTAAAAGCAGATCAGCTTTGAAAATGAGAATTTGTCAGAGGTCTAGTCTCAGAGAAGGCAGTAGCCAGCCATCAGATCAGCACAAGCTAAGACCCTTCATGTTTGAGGGATGTGAAGAGCCTGCTCTCATGGATCATGTGAGACCTGTAAGTTCTACCAAATGTGTGGAAAATAAGGGGGAAATCTGAATCCGAGCCAGTAAGTCGCAGCCATGCCCCACCAGGCTGCCCTCCAAATGCCCCATAAGTATTAATCGTCAGTTCTTTCAGTTATGGATTCGGCTTTTGTCATGGCAGTTCTGCAACACAAAGCCCTTTGTACTTCCTCACTGCTTAATATCTGTATGTTTGAAGGTAATGGGGAGACGAGTTGAAATATTTCTGTGCTCTACACGATGAGAGCTGGGAATCTGTGTCCTACACAGAGCAGTGTACTCTTTTAGAAAGATAATTATTGTTGTCTTGTCCACTGTCTTTTATCTTCATTCATGTCTTCACCTTCAGCAGCAAAACAAGTAACCATGGAGCAGTGATGTTTAGAGAAGCTTCGTTTACCGCTGAGCAAAGTGTGGCAGTAAAATAGTATGATGGTGCATGTAGATGAAGCAGAGACTGTATTTGGTGAGAAAAGTCATACTGCTTTTCTTCTCAGATGTCGAGCCAATGCTGGCAAATATTCAGGCTTTGCTTTCAGTCCATTTTGCAGAGGTCAAAGGAAAACAGTTGTTTCTCATTTGACATGGTCTATTTTTTTTTTTTGCAAATATCTTTTTATTTTATTTTGAACTTATGAAAAAAAAGATACATATAGAATGAAAAAGAAAAGGGAAAAACCAAAACAAGGAGGTAAATGTTGTGTACTTATATAGCGCTTTTCTACCTTCATTGAAGGCCCAAAGTGCTTTACAGTCACACATTCATACACTGATGGCGGCTCCGCTGCCAAACACTGGCGCTAACCTTCCATCAGAGGCAATGTGGGGTTCAGGGTCTTGCCCAAGGACACTTTGACACATTAACGGGCAAGGCGGGAATCGAACCTGCAATCCTTTGATCAGAGGCTGACTGCCCTTTCCACTGCATCACGGTCGCATGGAGGTACATGGAATCTGTCAGGTTGAGATCTTCTCCCTCAAAGAATTCGAATATAAGGTTCACTACATGTCATAACCATTTCTTCTTTTACACATAAATCATTTTCCCCAGTCCTTCAAAGATTGTTTTTCCTTCATCTTTAGTTTGCAAGTCAGTCTCTCCATTATTTGGATTTCTTTCACAATACACATCCATTGTTTGTGTGTTGGTGCTTCAGCCTTCATCCATTTCTTAATAATGCCTTTCTTTGCTTCTTAATTTACAGTAATTGATTCAGTATATAAATCTCCATAATATTCCCTAAATATATTCTCAATTTCTTCTGGTTTATATTTTAGTTGATTTGTTTTTGGGTCACGTTTTTTTTTTTAACAGTTAACTCTACCTGTCGTTCACGTATTCGTCGAGCTAACAGCCTTGTGGCCTGAGTCATAATAATTTTGTTGTAGGTACCTTGCTCTTGTTTTGGTCTCGTATTCGAGTAGATCATTAATCTTCTTTTTTGTTTCATTGATTTGCTGTTTTGTTATTTGACTTGCTTTGTCTCTAAAAGCCTGTTCCATACCTCTGAGTTCTGAAATGAGAGTCTCATTTGGTTTACTCTCTATTTTCCTTTTACTTCCAATTGCTATAAATCTCTGTCGTATCACTGCTTTTAGTGCGTCCCAGATAATAGCTGGAGTTTCGTTGTTATCATTTAATTCTAAATAATTTTGTATATTTGTTTGAATTCCTTTGGTCACTGTTTTGTTGTTTAGGATTCATGCATTCAGCCTCCATAAGGTATTTCTTCGCCTACCCTTAAGTCCAATTTTTAAATAAATGGCATTGTGGTCAGATACATCAGCCAATCAAATGTAACAACCCTGTATTGTGTTCATGTGCTCTTTCTGCACAAAGAAACAGTCAATTCTGGAGTAGACAGAATGAGTTTCCGCGTAGTGACTATAGTCTTTTTGTAGGGGGTGGAGGTCTCTCCACACATCAGTAAATCCCATTGACTTCCATGTATTTTTTACATATCTAGAAGTCCCTTTCTTATTTCTATTCTGACTGGTTGTGTCTAGATTGTAATCCATAATTACATTTAAATCTCCTCCACAGATACATATACCCTCCGCTTCAATTGCAATAGTGTGAAATAAAAGTTTGAAACATTCTTTGGTACTCTCCAGTGGAGCATAAACGTTTACCAGCATTATTGTTGTCTGGTCAATTATTCCTTTAATTATAATAAATCTCCCCTCTTTATCGTTAACTCCACGTTTACATTCAAACTTGACTGTGTTAGCTATCAGTAATGCTGCCCCTCGTTTCCTTGGATTAGAGTGTGAGCTGTAGAAAATGCAATTGAACCCCAACTATTTCAATTTTTGGTGTTCTGCATTTGTCAAATGGGTCTCTTACAGGACGTTTATGTGTTTTTTTTTCTTTTTTTAGTTTAGTCATCAGTTTGGCCGTTTTAACTGGGTTTCCCAGACCATTTACATTAAGAGAGAGGAGATGACATTCATTTGTTTTAGTATCCATAAATGGTTATAGAGTCCTTAACAAAATAATATCCCACCTACAGGTTTCTAGATGGACCTCCTCCAACCAACAACATAACAAACAAAAATTTAGAGCACATTTTAACTATGTACATGAACAGTTGCTTCCATTTAAGGGAGTTGACGTTAATATTAATACTAAGTTGGCTCCTTTATTGTTTTAAGGGGAGGTTAGGTGTTGGGAGTTTTTAAGGGGAAAAACCTCTCAAAAAGAGACACCCCCTTACTAGTGATGAGCTTAATCCCATACAGGATTATTTTACCCATCCTAGTCACTCAAACAAGTCTCATTCCCTCACATCCAACATTTCCTGAGTTTGTTACCCTTCATAGCAGATGATATTGGCAAGTCTTCTAATTCTAATTTAGATGACTGCTATAATTAAACACTTACATTTTTTTTCCACTTATCCTTCCTTTTGGCGCTCGAATTCATGGAGCTGTGTGCCTTCTCATCTGACCGCTTGTCCTGGTCTCTCTTTCCTGCTCTGTTTCCATGTCGCAACACCAGTTGTCAGTAGTTTCTCCACCAGAGCAAACTCCTTGGTTTGTCCCACTGGGTCTTCCACCTCGTATCCTCTCTTCCTCAGGTCATGCCTGTATTCATACAATTGAAAATGTGTTCACTTACGTACACGTGAAATGTGCTCACACACACCACTGAAAATCCTCTCATGCACACTACTGAAAACTGCCCAAACATGCACTACCCCTCGATGACGCCATCAACATTCGCCAGTAATCTACGTTAGTGCGTAGCTGCCAGCGCTCAGAAAATACAGAACATCGGTTTTCAAAAGTCACGCTAAAACAAGTCATCACTTACATTTAAATGTAAACTTCTGTTTTTCAGGGCGCACTCCGCAGCTCACCCTACCAGTGGAGGGATACAGAACTTGAAGTCCCTTCATTTACCCTTAAAATAACTATTTCGGACACCCCTCTCCCTTCAAATGTGCTTTTAATTAAGGGAGTAGGGAGAAGCTGGAGAGTTAAGATAAGAATTTGGATTCGACGTACACCTTGGGTCTGATCTGGTGTGGTAGATCTGAGCCTCTATCACTGGTGTTCAGGACTTGTTCCTCTGCTGTTCCATGATGAGCACTTCTGTGCTGTCCTGTAGGCCAGCCCTTTCTAGCCATTGGTAGGACTTCTTTATATCAGCCACTTCTGTTAGGGTTCAGTGGTACATCCCATGCGGTGGCTTGTCCTCCCATGAGGATCTGTCCTCCAGCTCTACATCCTCTGCTGTCCATTGCCTGAGACATTCACAGAGCACACTGTCAGTTGGGGCCTTGAGCTTGATGTATTCATGCTTCTTTGATGTTTTTATCCTGGATAGTGGCTTCCACGCTCACTAGTCCTCGGCCTCCTTCCTTGTGGCTAACATACAGTCTCAGGGTGCTGGATTTGGGATGG
>BSAI01000148.1:55360-66235 GCA_036245035.1 Adrianichthys oophorus
GTAAAAACCACTGTAACAACCCCTGTAAAAACCACTGTAACAACCCCCGTAAAAACCACTGTAACAACCCCTGTAAAAACCACTGTAACAACCCCTGTAAAAACCACTGTAACAACCCCCATAAAAACCACTGTAACAACCCCTGTAAAAGGCACTGCAAAAAACCCGTAAAAACCAGTGTAACAACCCCTTTGAAAACCAATGTAACAACTCCTGTTAAAATCAATGTAACAACCCCTTTGAAAACCAATGTAACAACCCCTGTAAAAACCAATGTAATAACCCCCGTAAAAACCACTGTAACAACCCCTGTGAAAATCAATGTAACAACTCCTGTAAAAAACAGTGGTACAACTCCTGTAAAAACCATTGTAACAACCCCTGTGAAATCCAATGTAACAACCACCGTAATAACCACTGTAACAACCTATTTAAAAACCACTGTAACAACCCCTGTAAAAAAAAACCTGTTACAACTCATGTAAAAACCACTGTAACAACCCAAAATAAAACTTATGTAACAACCACTGTAGCAACCCATATAAAAAAAACGTACGTAGCAACCACTGTAACAACCCATATAAAAGCTCATGTAACAACCACTGTTACAACCCCTGAAAAATCTGGATGAGAATACCTCTGTGAAAACAATTGGGTCAAACAATGCTAAAGAAATTGTTAAAAAAAGAAAGCTTAAATAAAAAAAAACATGAACAATTTTTAGCATATGATTATAATAATTATAATAAAGTAAAATAAATGATATGAAGGTTAAACACTGGCGGTAATTCAGTCAAGGTAAAAAGGAGGATGTTGAGGCTGCCTTTAACAGTTCTGTGACCCTCAGACTCTCTTACAGGCTGATTCAAAGACGTGGGGTCGGTCAGGTTCAGGCTGAAATGTCATTGCTTGTTTCGTGTTCTGGATGTGTTGTGAACTGGTGTAATAAAGCAGAACTCAAAAACAGCTGATGTTACTCTTGTTTCTGTTCTCTATCGTCAGCTGAAGTTCTGTGATGCCGGCATCAGTCTCTCTGTGGTGAAGAAGATTGACCAGAGATGGGCGTCATTTTTGCTGCTGTCATGCAACCAGTGGGAAAACTCAGATCCAGGAGAGGTCTTCAGATGCTGCTGATGTGTCTCTTGCCTCTCCTGTGGCTGCAGGCTGCAACATGCAGTGTTGCTGCAGACACCAAGGCGTGGAAACAGATAGGCCCGCGGTTGAAGATCTCACACTCAGGTAGGAGTGGGCCTCCTCCAGACATCACAGAGTTGAATAGATTCTAGTTTTGTTTTCATTAGCTGACTATGATCTCATTTGCAAAGTAGAGGGTGTGGCTCTTGGAGCTGGTCATCACAGCAGCAATGTGCATCTTGGCTGCATGTATTATGTGTGGCCAACGTGAATTTCCATTTCTTTTTGTGCTGGTCGCACATAATTATGTGTCAATAACATTGGTCTAAAATAAAAGGTGCAGGCTGTCTACTTGATGGAGGGTACAGCATCTTCCTTCAAAGTTAATTTCAGACAAAATACTCATTCTTTCTCCTTCCAGTTCATGAAACTGTCTGTTAAAGTGCTGACAGCAAATTGTTGAATGTTTTTTGAAGTCACTGTGAAGAAGAAATTCAGTCCATTTGTTTCTCAAGCAAAGTCCTTGGGGAAGAAAGAAGGCTGATATCTCTTTGGCCTTTCATTGCATTGCAACCCTCTACAAGTGGGAAGCTGTCTTCTTCCCTTCTCCTGCACCTGAGCTTGTGCACGCTGAGCAGGGCAGATCAGGGAGCTTGCACGTGTGCTCTTTGGCCCACTAATACCATCAGAGCATCTTTACAGCTGTTTGATTGACAGTTATTTAAGAGGAGAATTACTCAGAAGTGCAAAAATCAAATTATTTCTTTTATATTTATTCTCTTTCATGAGAAAAATGCCACACACACATGCCAAAACTCAAACAACATGATTTTGACTGGAGGGGGTTTTCACCACCAGAGCTTTAGTTCCAGTGTTGACGTTCTTTGACGTGCCTTCAACTGATCCACATCTTTCCAGCAGATTCTGAGACACAAACACGCTTTTCTCGGCCTCAGATCCTGCTGAAATGACGTAAAGGGTTGAAAAGTTCTGATATGTTAGAATGAGTGTGTTTTGGGTTTTGCCAGCAACATCTTTGCTGTTAAAGGGTTAAGAGGCCAGCTGTAAACACAAACTAAATGGAATTCTTTCTTTCTTATTGATGTTTTTCTCAAAGAAGCAACAGCATGGTGAAAGATATGTTTCTTATCCACAGTTTAATATTTTAATTCAAGATTGTCCTGTCCTTCTTTTAACTCACTTCAAACTTTGACTGTCAAAGTTGATGAACTTCATTTCTGAAGAAACCAAAATAATTTAAACCAGAATTAGAAGTAGTGACCAGAGCAGACTGTAAATGAAGGATCAGTGACAGACAGCTCTCTAGGACAAAGACCTAAAGATCTGACAGAAACTGGGAGTTAAACCACCTTCTAAAGAGACAGCAGAACATGTTTAGCCACTTCAGAGTAGAGAGACAGTTCATGAGTAAAGACCAAAGTCTCAGAGTGAAAGAGCAGGAAATTGTCAAATCTCCGTAGGGCTTAGAAAAGGTTTTTCCTTTGGGGACTCGTCTGCAAAACCAACCAGTTCTTCAACGTTTCTTCAACAGAACTTTTCTGAAAAAGGTGGTGTTAGGAACAAAATAAAAACTGAAGGCAACAACTTAGGAATCTTGTGAAGTGTTTTAGACACAGTGGAGCACAAAGAGCATAGTCAACGCTGAAACAGCGACTTTATGACGTCATGGAAAGCTGCTGACTTATGTGGAACATTCTCTTTGAAAATTAAGTTGTCCAATGGAAAAGATGTCCAGACTGAAATGCTGCTCTACCATTTGCCTCTTTATCCTTCTTTTGGTTTCATGATGCTCCAACTGAGGTCTGAGGTGCAGGCAGGCCTCTGCTCTTCTCTCTTCTTCTGCTGTTGGAAATGGCAGAAGAGATGATGTGGCAATGGTAGGAAAGTTACTCTGCATCCTATTTTCTTACAGTTTTGATTAGGAGGCTGGTTTGTGCACAGAGCTAGTCAAACCTCAGTCAAGACATGAAAAAAGAAAAATGTCCAGCAAAAAAAAATGTCCTGGGCATTTTTCCTTTCAACGAGTGAAACAGAAGATGTCCTGCATGTTCTACAGACTTCACAAATGGACAAATACTACTCAAACTGGATAACTTTTTCACATAAGCTTTTGGCTTCAAACTGTGCGTCTAGTTACTGCTGAAATTAGTTTTTCCATGAACCGTTTTAGAGGGAACCTTCTCTGGTTTTGGCTTCGTAGGGGCAAAAAAAATAATTTGTTGGGCAAACATAATAAAATTTTGGAAAGTATTTCCATCTAAATCAAATGCGTTTATACAGCAATAAGCATTCGTGCTGGGTGATCTGAATGCAATTATGTTGGTGACCCACATTGTATTAATGTTGCTGTAACATGATAATTAAGGTGCAGTTTAACTAGATTTGTATAAATTGTGGTAATGAAGCTACACAATCTGACATAATCTTGCTAAGTTATCTCAACATAAAAATAATTTGTTGGACGAACATACTAAAATTTTAGAAAGTATTTCCATCTAAATCGATCGTGTTTATACAGCAAAAAACATTTGTGTTGGGAGAGCCAAAAATAATTTTATTAATGTTGATGTAACATGATCATCAAGGTGCAGTTTAACTAGATTTGTATTTGTTAAGGTAACAAAGCTACATATAATATGACATAATCTTGTTGAGTTATCTCAACTTGAATTATAATGTTAGGTGTTACTTAATTTTATAGCGTACTGCTCAAAATTAAAGTAAAAATAATTCATGGTAACCTTGCAAAACCAAATTGATTTAAAAATTATTAACAGTTTACATTTCAATAGTACTTTCTTTTTTAATGTGAAAAACATGAATTACTTATTGACATTCAGTAATTTAAACATAAATCCAGTTCAAGTCCATCTGTTGTCTAAGAGAAAATACAAACCAGGGTGAAACAACACTAAGTCAACTTGAGTGTGAATACAATTTTTTTTAAGTCTTGTGATCAGAATGTTGGGAGAGGGGGAGACCACAGGTCTTTTAAAATGATTAGATCCCTCTTTGAGAGATTTACCAGTTCTGAGATGTTTCCATTTTTCTCTTATTTGCATTTTTTTCGTTGTCATTTTAGAAAACTATTTTCTTCTAACCCCTTTCATGGAAATTACTAAAGAAACTGAAGCATGATGGCTAATTTTCAATAGAATTTATTGAAAGCTTGCAGCACGCAGGCTGATCATTTTAACAGTCATGTGGCAACCATGGTAACCAACCAGCTCTGGTTATCAAACTCAATTATACTAAGACAAGCCAAAACAATAAATAACATGATTTGTTAAAGATGTCCAACCAATAATGTTATGGTTTGGTTTCTTATTTCTTTCCTGGTGGTTGTTTTGTGCTAATTTTATCCTTTTGTTTTGTTTCTACAGAGCAGTGTGTGGCAGGGGGCGTGGCTATCTCTCTTCCTGGGGCTGCCTCCTTGCACACCTGCTCCTCATCATCATTTGTCCCTCTATGTAAGCATGTTCCTGGCTGCTTCACCCTGCTGGATTATTCATTATGTTTTGGTTTAATAAACTGTTTCTTGAACTCCTCTGACTCTGGGATCTGCTTCCGTACCCTGACAAATAATTTGAAAACAAAAAAGCAAAAACGACTTTCTTGGAGCTACAAATTCAAAACCATACAGAAATAGTTAGAAAAACTAAAGTGAAAGCATTGACACTGCTGCTTTAATCAACAATGAACAGATTGATAACCCTATCAACCAACCACAATACCAAATGGCAACTCTGTTATGGTTCTCTTCATTTTATATTCAGGGTCATTGAATTTTCTTGGACAGCCTGTTTCCATCGAGTTCCATGATGATTTTTGAAATGCTTCAAATGTGCATCTCAGCTCTGCAGGGTAACTGAAGTTGAGCGCCTAAATCAGAGCAAAAGTCATCACCACAGCAAGTGGCACACTGCCCACCTGACCCACAACTTGCACACCTTCCAGAACAATGACCACATCTTCAGGACGATCATCCAGATCTGCTCCTTGGTGTCGCATTTCAAAGATTCCAAACGTCGTCTCCATCATTTCAGCTTCAATGACTTGAGAAGTTTCATCTGCGATCTACAAAGAAAAGACGAGGAAGGGGCAAGAGGATTAAGAACTTGCATACAGATTTACTGGCAGTCCAAATTATAACTCATATAAACATTACTGCAATAAAGAACTACTTTTTTTTTTTCATGGTGAAATGTTTACATCTTGACCAAATTAACTGCTGCAGCTCCGTCACTTTCTTGCTTTGTCTCCAGTTTCCCCCGGTATCAATAAAGTATCCAACCGTCCATCTACCTTACTACCTAAATTAGAGCAAAGTACCATTTCCACTCCGCCAATGGATAAATTCAGTGGTAAAAAGCAAGGGACACAGAAACAGGACCACAATTTCTAAATAAAACTTTTGGTGCAGTTTCACCTGCCAGAAACTGAAGTGAATGTCCCATATAGAAGAAAAAGACAACTGGGAAGTTGTAAATATTTAACAACTTTTTGATCTGAAACTGCCTGTTAAAGACGCGCAAGAGAGAGCCGAAGGGTAGTTAGAGGAAGTGGCTTGGGCGAGGGAAGTCTGGTCATCCCTGCTTAGAAAATGTGTTTTGAAGCTTTAAATAAATAAATTGTAGGTTTTTATTTTATTTATTTTTTTCCATTTTACTGATCCGAACATTGACTCTAAAAAAAGAATCGTGGTTTTTGTGATCCGTTACACCCCTACCCCCTACTTTAGTCCAATTCTGTCAACAAAGATGTGCGTCATAAGTTGTGATACACATTTCTTGATAAGGAGCAAAACAGAATAGAACTGTTTTGTTATTAAAAAATGAAGAGACCTGCATTTCTGGTTTTATCCAATCTGCAAAATGAAAATTAAAATATCTCATACCTTTATTGCATTTCTATTATTTCAGAAATTTAACAATACATAATTCATTAACTTCTTAATGGAAGTTACACAAAAAGCACCAAATATCATAGCAGAACAGTCACATTCCGAGTTAATATGCAGGGTGCGCTATAAAGAAATTTAAAAACCACAAAAGTTCATAATGTATTTTAATGTTTCTTTGGCAGGCTACACTCACACCTCAAGTAATGTTTTACTTTTAGCAGCTCCAGAAATATTTGTTTTCTGTCCAATGTGGCTCTTTGAAAATTTTGGGTTGCTGACTTCAGGTTTAGACTGATTCCTGGTGTCCCGCATCTTCAGTTTTAGACTGAATAGTTTACTGTTGGCATGGAACTTATTCAGAAAATACATCAGATTAAGGATGGTAAATACATTTGTAGCTACTTACAACATATTCTTTCTAAGTCTAAGCATGCAGGTGGAAGTAACCGAATAAAAGAAAAAAAAAAGAAAAGCAATTACAAATGGACATGAATGTGAAATACAGGGTTTGTACACTTTTTAGCAATGGTCTATTGCAGTCTGTGCCGCTAAATTAAATCAAGATGCATATTGTGCGTCATGCTTGGTGCTGTCATGCAATTAATGCTGTCATGCAATTAATGCTTTTGCATGGTTAATTAATTAATTAATTAGTTAATTAATCATGACCAGAAATTAATCAAATGACTCTATCTTCAATCAAACCTACTACGTGCTGTGAAAAGTTTCATTTTAAGGTAATTTCATTTTAAATAATGATTATATGGCACAGGAAAAGACCAAAATACAACAAAAAAGTGACTGTAAAACGTTCTCTTGATAAACACTTCTTTATAACACACACAGCAAAGTTGACAAAGTTGACCACACCCACAAAGCCAGTGGCAGATTTAGCAGTTAAGGGGCTCCGGAGGAACAAAAACATATATAGGGCCCGCTGCAGTGGTTGTTTAATTGTATTTTAGAAAAGAATGTAAAAGGTTGAATACCTTACTGATCCACTTTTAAACAGCTCTAATGTAAGGAATGCAAGCATTTTGGTAAGCATTTAAAAAGGGAAGTCACATTTTTTTGTGAAAAAAACAATTTTTTATTTTAATACATTATTTTTACTTTGAAAAAGTATAAACATTTTTGGAAATGTACTAATTTGTTAACCACTCACTAGTAGGAACAAAAGAGAATCTTATGTCTTTTCTTTAATAAGTCAGATTTTACTAAAAGGATTAAAAAAATACTTGAAAGAACAAAACTGTAGCCTTATATTATCAGTTAACATTTCTGCCCCTCCCTTTGCCTTTCCTCTCATTTTCCATCTTTTTTCTTGTTTTTAGTTATGGTGAACGATCACTGATTAACATTTTGTTTTTGTTTTTTTGGCGGGTCTGGTGGTTTTTAAAGAACTTGGGCTGGAAAACAATGACTATATCAAGCATCTGACAAAATAAGACAGGTAAAATCAGAAAAAAAACAGAGTAAAAGAAACTCAATTGAACGCAAAGAAAGTCAAAAATGAGAAAAACAGTTTATATTTAATTATGGAAATTCAGCTAAAGGTTTTGGAAAAATCATGGAAAAGTTTTGGAAAACCGTTGCTAAAAAAGTGTATGAACCCTGATTAAATTGTAATTTTTTTTATGATTTTGGCATCCAAAATATTTAAATTTCATGACTTTTCTAAAACTTTACAGAAGATGTCATTTTTCACTAACTTTATGGACCTAGAAAAACTTTTCAAGGTTTATCATGACTGTACAAACCCTGCAAATATATTTTCGAAAAACAGCATTCAATATGTTTTATGATTAAGTAAACTTGAAATTCCAATATGAACAGTAAATAGGAATTTAGAAATTTCACATTTAGAATTTTAAGAATTCAGAAATCTCAACATGAGCGATTGCAGGGCCACACAGACATAGAACCGTTCAAGCACACAATCATACCAACAAGCTATTTAATAGTCTCCAATTAAAATATCAAGATATCAACACATTGTTAGACTGTGCTAGGAAATGGGAGTTCCCAGTAAACCCACGCAGGCGCAGGGATAACATGAACTCCACACAGGATGGTCCCAACTAGGAATTGAACCTTGAATTTTCTTTTAAAAAAGTGTCAACCTCCCTGTCTCCTTGCGCCACCCTGTGTGGTGGGTATCAGAATCTTCTTAACTTTTTGTCCTTGAACACCACCTTTCTTGCTGAACACCCTCATAAGATCTGAAGAGTGAGCATCCAGCTCTGCGGAAAACTTTGGAAGCAGACTGACTGTAGTGATTCTTTTGAATTCCATTGACGACAGAAATGGTAAACAAGATAGAAGATTGTGATATTTAGATAAGCAGGAAAGTGTTTATGGCTTGACCGTAACATTTAAGATATTCTACATACAGACTATTAGGGAGAAAAAAAAAGCTGTGACGCAATTACCTCACGAACAGAGAAGAGAGCTGGCCATTTAGTTTTAAAATCAGCTACCAAGGGGGCATCTCGAACAATTTCTTGCCTCCTATGTGAGAAGGTTTTCTCCATCATCACAGACACATTTTCTTCATTCCCTCTTTTTGTTACTTCTAAAGTATGGGCTTCTCTCCTTTTTTCCAGGGTCTCACCAGACTCTCCTGCTGGGTAGGTAGGGCAGAAGTTAACTTCTGCCTTCTTGGCCTTTTTCACACCGTAGGCAGGACAACATTTGTCACTAGGCTTATTTTGCCAGCGAGTTGACCTCCACTTCTGGGCACCCAAGTCGTTTAAGCTTCCGTCTATAGTTTGCCAATTTGTTCTTCAGGCTTGGCTTCCAGCCACCATATCCAGTGGTGGAGGCTGGCTCTTTCAAACATGGATGGGCTACAACAAGCGCTTCAGCAGCATCTTCAAAGTCTTGGTCTGAAGGGTACATTTTGTACTGCACGACTGATTCAGCCAAACTTTCAAGAATAGCCATTTTGAGGCAAACGTCTGGATTTAATAAAGTCCCCTTTTCTTTGAAGGCAGCATTTGCCTTTTGCAGCTGCAGCTCACAGTCACAGGAGAATCGAGGCACAATGAAGGGCACAGGCCATGCAGAAGATCTTGTGGGGGTGGATTCCGGAGTTGATAAAATGTCCGTATCATAGGAGCTGCTGGTCGACGAGAAATCAGAACTTGTTGTGGCCGGAGTGGAGCAATTTTCTCAAAATGTCCTTATTAAAACTTGAGAATAAAAACATTACATTTAAAACATTTTAAATTAAATTTCATCCAACTTGCCACAAACATTACCTTTTGAAGGATAGAAAGAAACCTTTCACTGTGGAGTACAAAAAAATAGTGAAGAAAAAAAAATGCAGGGCAATGTAAAAATGCCTCATTAACACTTCTCACACTTGCATTAGATGGCAATATGGAACTATGTAAGTGGAGGTATCCGAGGGTCCGTATGTCATTTGAACATCCATTGGTTTGTAGTAGAACATATCTTGAATATTTAACACTGTCACAGTCTGAAAGGGCTTTAACAATATTTTGAATGCGTGGTAATGTTCATCAAAACAAACAGTTTCGACACCAGAAAGAGCTAGAATAACTTGTTCATCTTTGACAAAAATTGTGTGGATTTGATAAAATACTGTCATCTCATTTGCAACTTCAACACATACTATTAGGCCAGATTTATATTCAGTTCCATGGTGTTTTACCCACTTAAGAGATAGAACATTAATGAACATTGCAGTGTTTAATTTGGCAACAATTTCAGGACCCTCTTTCAAATCTTTAAGATGAGACATTTTTCCTGGACCAACCATTAATCTGAAATGACTAAAAGCTTCCCAATGCAAGGCCATGTATCTTTGGTGCTTTTTAGCCAATGTCTTGGTGATATTTTTGAAACATTGACCACATAGGTAGAATTGGTCCAATATTCCTTATACAGTGTGGATAATTATCCGTGTATCGTTCGTTCATTCGTTTTTTCAATTTAAAATCCAAAACGAAAAAATGAAAAACCGATCGTTTTTCATTTTTTCGTCTCAAAATCAAAAATGTAAAAAACGAAAAAACGAATCATTTTTTCGTTTTCCGATTTGTGTCTTAAATCGAAAATGGAACTAACGGAATAACGAGCGTTCAGTTTCGTTTTTCGCAATTTCGTCTGGAAAGTCTGGGTCAACCGGAAGTAGTTTGCGTGGAGTTTTATTTTGAAAGTTGACCCACTGCTCGTGCTATCAGTTGTCTTTCAACAAAGGGGAAAGATCTTATATTGTTTTGCGACCGTAAAAGGAAACCCAGAGACCCAAGGATATGATAACCGAAAACTACTTCCGTCACTTTCCAGGTAAGAATCTGTTTAATGATCTTTTTTTTTCCGTCACATGACTCTGACGATGTTACTTTGTTAGAAGTTTTGCTCTGACAAGTAACTGTTGTTAACTGAAACTCGGGGATGCACTAAAGGAACCCGAAAACCATTCCTGTTGTCGGTAATAACATTGTAAAGGGCCACCACGCAACAAGGAGGCATTAAAGTTACATGTTCATCAACTTCATCATGAGGAGAATTAAAACGTCCGATTTTACATGTAGCTATTTCTGGAGTTTATTAAACCACTTATGTAATTATATATGAAAAAATATTGACTAAATACAGAAATACAGTAAAATGCAAAAATCAGCTGTCTCATATTTTTTGAACCACACAAGTTAACGTAGCTGCAGCGCCCCAAAGTGTGGAATGTGCTGCTAGCTAGCTAAAGCTAGCGTCAGACACCGGTGTAGTTCCAAGGATCAGTGACACAAACAGAGCTTTGTTTGATTAATTTAGGATAAGAAACGTGA